>CAKAJI010000418.1:0-211967 GCA_916610255.1 Lasioglossum lativentre
ATGATACACTGCATATTACGTTATATTATAAGGTATTTTCAATGATACACTGCATATTACGTTATATTATAAGGTATTTTCAATGATACACTGTATATTACGTTATATTACATAGTATTTTCTATGATACACTGCATATTACGTTATATTATAAGGTATTTTCATTGATACACTGCATATTACGTTATATTATAATGTATTTTCAATGATAAACAACGATATATTAGAAGGTATTTTCAATGATACACTGCATATTACGTTATATTATAAGGTATTTTCAATGATACACTGTATATTACGTTATATTACATGGTATTTTCTATGATACACTGCATATTACGTTATATTATAAGGTATTTTCAATGATACACTGCATATTACGTTATATTATAAGGTATTTTCAATGATACACTGCATATTACGTTATATTACAAGGTATTTTCAATGATACACTGCATATTACGTTATATTATAAGGTATTTTCAATGATAAACTACGATATATTAGAAGGTATTTTCAATGATACACTGGATATTACGTTATATTATAAGGTATTTTCAATGATACACTGCATATTACGTTATATTATAAGGTATTTTCTATGATACACTGCATATTACGTTATATTATAAGGTATTTTCAATGATACACTGCATATTACGTTATATTATAAGGTATTTTCAATGATACACTGCATATTACGTTATATTATAAGGTGTTTTCAATGATAAACTACGATATATTAGAAGGTATTTTCATTGATACACTGCATATTACGTTATATTATAAGGTATTTTCAATGATACACTGCATATTACGTTATATTATAAGGTATTTTCAATGATACACTGCATATTACGTTATATTATAAGGTATTTTCAATGATACACTGCATACTACGCTATATTATAAGGTATTTTCAATGATACACTGCATATTACGCTATATTATAAGGTATTTTCAATGATACACTGCATATTACGTTATATTATAAGGTATTTTCAATGATACACTGCATGTTACTTTATATTATAAGGTATTTTCAATGATACACTGCATATTACGTTATATTATAAGGTATTTTCAATGATACACTGCATATTACGTTATATTATAAGGTATTTTCAATGATAAACTACGATATATTAGAAGGTATTTTCATTGATACACTGCATATTACGTTATATTATAAGGTATTTTCAATGATACACTGTATATTACGTTATATTACATGGTATTTTCTATGATACAGTGCATATTACGTTATATTATAAGGTATTTTCAATGATACACTGCTTATTACGTTATATTATAAGGTATTTTCAATGATACACTGTATATTACGTTATATTACATGGTATTTTCTATGATACACTGCATATTACGTTATATTAGAAGGTATTTTCAATGATACACTGCATATTACGTTATATTATAAGGTATTTTCAATGATACACTGTATATTACGTTATATTACATGGTATTTTCTATGATACACTGCATATTACGTTATATTATAAGGTATTTTCAATGATACACTGCATATTACGTTATATTATAAGGTATTTTCAATGATACACTGCATATTACGTTATATTACAAGGTATTTTCAATGATACACTGCATATTACGTTATAATATAAGGTATTTTCAATGATAAACTACGATATATTAGAAGGTATTTTCAATGATACACTGCATATTACGTTATATTATAAGGTATTTTCAATGATACACTGTATATTACGTTATATTATATGGTATTTTCTATGATACACTGCATATTACGTTATATTATAAGGTATTTTCAATGATACACTGCATATTACGTTATATTATAAGGTATTTTCAATGATACACTGCATATTACGTTATATTATAAGGTGTTTTCAATGATAAACTACGATATATTAGAAGGTATTTTCATTGATACACTGCATATTACTTTATACTATAAGGTATTTTCAATGATACACTGTATATTACGTTATATTACATGGTATTTTCTATGATACACTGCATATTACGATATATTAGAAGGTATTTTCAATGATACACTGCATATTACGTTATATTATAAGGTATTTTCAATGATACACTGTATATTACGTTATATTACATGGTATTTTCTATGATACACTGCATATTACGTTATATTATAAGGTATTTTCAATGATACACTGCATATTACGTTATATTATAAGGTATTTTCAATGATACACTGGATATTACGCTATATTATAAGGTATTTTCATTGATATACTGCATATTACGTTATATTAGAAGGTATTTTCTATGATACACTGCATATTACGTTATATTATAAGGTATTTTCAATGATACACTGCATATTACGTTATATTATAAGGTATTTTCAATGATACACTGTATATTACGTTATATTACATAGTATTTTCTATGATACACTGCATATTACGTTATATTATAAGGTATTTTCATTGATACACTGCATATTACGTTATATTATAATGTATTTTCAATGATAAACAACGATATATTAGAAGGTATTTTCAATGATACACTGCATATTACGTTATATTATAAGGTATTTTCAATGATACACTGTATATTACGTTATATTACATGGTATTTTCTATGATACACTGCATATTACGTTATATTATAAGGTATTTTCAATGATACACTGCATATTACGTTATATTATAAGGTATTTTCAATGATACACTGCATATTACGTTATATTACAAGGTATTTTCAATGATACACTGCATATTACGTTATAATATAAGGTATTTTCAATGATAAACTACGATATATTAGAAGGTATTTTCAATGATACACTGGATATTACGTTATATTATAAGGTATTTTCAATGATACACTGTATATTACGTTATATTATAAGGTATTTTCTATGATACACTGCATATTACGTTATATTATAAGGTATTTTCAATGATACACTGCATATTACGTTATATTATAAGGTATTTTCAATGATACACTGCATATTACGTTATATTATAAGGTGTTTTCAATGATAAACTACGATATATTAGAAGGTATTTTCATTGATACACTGCATATTACGTTATATTATAAGGTATTTTCAATGATACACTGCATATTACGTTATATTATAAGGTATTTTCAATGATACACTGCATATTACGTTATATTATAAGGTATTTTCAATGATACACTGCATACTACGCTATATTATAAGGTATTTTCAATGATACACTGCATATTACGCTATATTATAAGGTATTTTCAATGATACACTACATATTACGTTATATTATAAGGTATTTTCAATGATACACTGCATGTTACTTTATATTATAAGGTATTTTCAATGATACACTGCATATTACGTTATATTATAAGGTATTTTCAATGATACACTGCATATTACGTTATATTATAAGGTATTTTCAATGATAAACTACGATATATTAGAAGGTATTTTCATTGATACACTGCATATTACGTTATATTATAAGGTATTTTCAATGATACACTGTATATTACGTTATATTACATGGTATTTTCTATGATACAGTGCATATTACGTTATATTATAAGGTATTTTCAATGATACACTGCTTATTACGTTATATTATAAGGTATTTTCAATGATACACTGTATATTACGTTATATTACATGGTATTTTCTATGATACACTGCATATTACGTTATATTAGAAGGTATTTTCAATGATACACTGCATATTACGTTATATTATAAGGTATTTTCAATGATACACTGTATATTACGTTATATTACATGGTATTTTCTATGATACACTGCATATTACGTTATATTATAAGGTATTTTCAATGATACACTGCATATTACGTTATATTATAAGGTATTTTCAATGATACACTGCATATTACGTTATATTACAAGGTATTTTCAATGATACACTGCATATTACGTTATAATATAAGGTATTTTCAATGATAAACTACGATATATTAGAAGGTATTTTCAATGATACACTGCATATTACGTTATATTATAAGGTATTTTCAATGATACACTGTATATTACGTTATATTATATGGTATTTTCTATGATACACTGCATATTACGTTATATTATAAGGTATTTTCAATGATACACTGCATATTACGTTATATTATAAGGTATTTTCAATGATACACTGCATATTACGTTATATTATAAGGTGTTTTCAATGATAAACTACGATATATTAGAAGGTATTTTCATTGATACACTGCATATTACGTTATACTATAAGGTATTTTCAATGATACACTGTATATTACGTTATATTACATGGTATTTTCTATGATACACTGCATATTACGTTATATTACAAGGTATTTTCAATGATACACTGCATATTACGTTATATTATAAGGTATTTTCAATGATACACTGGATATTACGCTATATTATAAGGTATTTTCATTGATATACTGCATATTACGTTATATTAGAAGGTATTTTCAATGATACATTGCATATTACGTTATATTATATGGTATTTTCAATGACACACTGCATATTACGTTATATTATAAGGTATTTTCAATGATAAACAACGATATATTAGAAGGTATTTTCAATGATACACTGCATATTACGTTATATTATAAGGTATTTTCAATGATACACTGTATATTACGTTATATTACATGGTATTTTCAATGATACACTGCATATTACGTTATATTATAAGGTATTTTCAATGATACACTGCATATTACGTTATATTATAAGGTATTTTCAATGATACACTGCATATTACGTTATATTACAAGGTATTTTCAATGATAAACTGCATATTACGTTATATTATAAGGTATTTTCAATGATAAACAACGATATATTAGAAGGTATTTTCAATGATACACAGCATATTACGTTATATTATAAGGTATTTTCAATGATACACTGTATATTACGTTATATTACATGGTATTTTCTATGATACACTGCATATTACGTTATATTATAAGGTATTTTCAATGATACACTGCATATTACGTTATATTATAAGGTATTTTCAATGATACACTGCATATTACGTTATATTACAAGGTATTTTCAATGATACACTGCATATTACGTTATAATATAAGGTATTTTCAATGATAAACTACGATATATTAGAAGGTATTTTCAATGATACACTGCATATTACGTTATATTATATGGTATTTTCTATGATACACTGCATATTACGTTATATTATAAGGTATTTTCAATGATACACTGCATATTACGTTATATTATAAGGTATTTTCAATGATACACTGCATATTACGTTATATTATAAGGTGTTTTCAATGATAAACTACGATATATTAGAAGGTATTTTCATTGATACACTGCATATTACGTTATACTATAAGGTATTTTCAATGATACACTGCATATTACGTTATATTATAAGGTATTTTCAATGATACACTGCATATTACGTTATATTATAAGGTATTTTCAATGATACACTGCATATTACGCTATATTATAAGGTATTTTCAATGATACACTGCATATTACGCTATATTATAAGGTATTTTCAATGATACACTACATATTACGTTATATTATAAGGTATTTTCAATGATACACTGCATGTTACTTTATATTATAAGGTATTTTCAATGATACACTGCATATTACGTTATATTATAAGGTATTTTCAATGATACACTGCATATTACGTTATATTATAAGGTATTTTCAATGATAAACTACGATATATTAGAAGGTATTTTCATTGATACACTGCATATTACGTTATATTATAAGGTATTTTCAATGATACACTGTATATTACGTTATATTACATGGTATTTTCTATGATACAGTGCATATTACGTTATATTATAAGGTATTTTCAATGATACACTGCTTATTACGTTATATTATAAGGTATTTTCAATGATACACTGTATATTACGTTATATTACATGGTATTTTCTATGATACACTGCATATTACGTTATATTAGAAGGTATTTTCAATGATACACTGCATATTACGTTATATTATAAGGTATTTTCAATGATACACTGTATATTACGTTATATTACATGGTATTTTCTATGATACACTGCATATTACGTTATATTATAAGGTATTTTCAATGATACACTGCATATTACGTTATATTATAAGGTATTTTCAATGATACACTGCATATTACGTTATATTACAAGGTATTTTCAATGATACACTGCATATTACGTTATAATATAAGGTATTTTCAATGATAAACTACGATATATTAGAAGGTATTTTCAATGATACACTGCATATTACGTTATATTATAAGGTATTTTCAATGATACACTGTATATTACGTTATATTATATGGTATTTTCTATGATACACTGCATATTACGTTATATTATAAGGTATTTTCAATGATACACTGCATATTACGTTATATTATAAGGTATTTTCAATGATACACTGCATATTACGTTATATTATAAGGTGTTTTCAATGATAAACTACGATATATTAGAAGGTATTTTCATTGATACACTGCATATTACGTTATACTATAAGGTATTTTCAATGATACACTGTATATTACGTTATATTACATGGTATTTTCTATGATACACTGCATATTACGTTATATTACAAGGTATTTTCAATAATACACTGCATATTACGTTATATTATAAGGTATTTTCAATGATACACTGGATATTACGCTATATTATAAGGTATTTTCATTGATATACTGCATATTACGTTATATTAGAAGGTATTTTCAATGATACATTGCATATTACGTTATATTATATGGTATTTTCAATGACACACTGCATATTACGTTATATTATAAGGTATTTTCAATGATAAACAACGATATATTAGAAGGTATTTTCAATGATACACTGCATATTACGTTATATTACAAGGTATTTTCAATGATAAACTGCATATTACGTTATATTATAAGGTATTTTCAATGATAAACAACGATATATTAGAAGGTATTTTCAATGATACACAGCATATTACGTTATATTATAAGGTATTTTCAATGATACACTGTATATTACGTTATATTACATGGTATTTTCTATGATACACTGCATATTACGTTATATTATAAGGTATTTTCAATGATACACTGCATATTACGTTATATTATAAGGTATTTTCAATGATACACTGCATATTACGTTATATTACAAGGTATTTTCAATGATACACTGCATATTACGTTATAATATAAGGTATTTTCAATGATAAACTACGATATATTAGAAGGTATTTTCAATGATACACTGCATATTACGTTATATTATAAGGTATTTTCAATGATACACTGTATATTACGTTATATTATATGGTATTTTCTATGATACACTGCATATTACGTTATATTATAAGGTATTTTCAATGATACACTGCATATTACGTTATAATATAAGGTATTTTCAATGATAAACTACGATATATTAGAAGGTATTTTCAATGATACACTGCATATTCCGTTATATTATAAGGTATTTTCAATGATACACTGTATATTACGTTATATTATATGGTATTTTCTATGATACACTGCATATTACGTTATATTATAAGGTATTTTCAATGATACACTGCATATTACGTTATATTATAAGGTATTTTCAATGATACACTGCATATTACGTTATATTATAAGGTATTTTCAATGATACACTGCTTATTACGTTATATTATAAGGTATTTTCAATGATACACTGTATATTACGTTATATTACATGGTATTTTCTATGATACACTGCATATTACGTTATATTATAAGGTATTTTCAATGATACACTGCATATTACGTTATATTATAAGGTATTTTCAATGATACACTGTATATTACGTTATATTACATGGTATTTTCTATGATACACTGCATATTACGTTATATTATAAGGTATTTTCAATGATACACTGCATATTACGTTATATTATAAGGTATTTTCAATGATACACTGCATATTACGTTATATTACAAGGTATTTTCAATGATACACTGCATATTACGTTATAATATAAGGTATTTTCAATGATAAACTACGATATATTAGAAGGTATTTTCAATGATACACTGCATATTACGTTATATTACAAGGTATTTTCAATGATACACTGTATATTACGTTATATTATATGGTATTTTCTATGATACACTGCATATTACGTTATATTATAAGGTATTTTCAATGATACACTGCATATTACGTTATATTATAAGGTATTTTCAATGATACACTGCATATTACGTTATATTACAAGGTATTTTCAATGATACACTGCATATTACGTTATAATATAAGGTATTTTCAATGATAAACTACGATATATTAGAAGGTATTTTCAATGATACACTGCATATTACGTTATATTATAAGGTATTTTCAATGATACACTGTATATTACGTTATATTATATGGTATTTTCTATGATACACTGCATATTACGTTATATTATAAGGTATTTTCAATGATACACTGCATATTACGTTATATTATAAGGTGTTTTCAATGATACATTGCATATTACGTTATATTATAAGGTGTTTTCAATGATAAACTACGATATATTAGAAGGTATTTTCAATGACACACTGCATATTACGTTATATTATAAGGTATTTTCAATGATAAACAACGATATATTAGAAGGTATTTTCAATGATACACTGCATATTACGTTATATTATAAGGTATTTTCAATGATACACTGTATATTACGTTATATTACATGGTATTTTCTATGATACACTGCATATTACGTTATATTATAAGGTATTTTCAATGATACACTGCATATTACGTTATATTATAAGGTATTTTCAATGATACACTGCATATTACGTTATATTACAAGGTATTTTCAATGATACACTGCATATAACGTTATAATATAAGGTATTTTCAATGATAAACTACGATATATTAGAAGGTATTTTCAATGATACACTGCATATTACGTTATATTATAAGGTATTTTCAATGATACACTGTATATTACGTTATATTATATGGTATTTTCTATGATACACTGCATATTACGTTATATTATAAGGTATTTTCAATGATACACTGCATATTACGTTATATTATAAGGTATTTTCAATGATACACTGCATATTACGTTATATTACAAGGTATTTTCAATGATAAACTGCATATTACGTTATATTATAAGGTATTTTCAATGATAAACAACGATATATTAGAAGGTATTTTCAATGATACACTGCATATTACGTTATATTATAAGGTATTTTCAATGATACACTGTATATTACGTTATATTACATGGTATTTTCTATGATACACTGCATATTACGTTATATTAAAAGGTATTTTCAATGATACACTGCATATTACGTTATATTATAAGGTATTTTCAATGATACACTGCATATTACGTTATATTACAAGGTATTTCCAATGATACACTGCATATTACGTTATAATATAAGGTATTTTCAATGATAAACTACGATATATTAGAAGGTATTTTCAATGATACACTGCATATTACGTTATATTATAAGGTATTTTCAATGATACACTGTATGTTACGTTATATTATATGGTATTTTCTATGATACACTGCATATTACGTTATATTATAAGGTATTTTCAATGATACACTGCATATTACGTTATATTATAAGGTATTTTCAATGATACACTGCATATTACGTTATATTATATGGTATTTTCAATGACACACTGCATATTACGTTATATTATAAGGTATTTTCAATGATAAACAACGATATATTAGAAGGTATTTTCAATGATACACTGCATATTACGTTATATTATAAGGTATTTTCAATGATACACTGTATATTACGTTATATTACATGGTATTTTCTATGATACACTGCATATTACGTTATATTATAAGGTATTTTCAATGATACACTGCATATTACGTTATATTATAAGGTATTTTCAATGATACACTGCATATTACGTTATATTATAAGGTATTTTCAATGATACACTGCATATTACGTTATATTATAAGGTATTTTCAATGATACACTGCATATTACGTTATATTATAAGGTGTTTTCAATGATAAACTACGATATATTAGAAGGTATTTTCATTGATACACTGCATATTACGATATACTATAAGGTATTTTCAATGATACACTGTATATTACGTTATATTACATGGTATTTTCTATGATACACTGCATATTACGTTATATTATAAGGTATTTTCAATGATACACTGCATATTACGTTATATTATAAGGTATTTTCAATGATACACTGCATATTACGTTATATTATAAGGTATTTTCAATGATACACTGCATATTACGTTATATTATAAGGTATTTTCAATGATACACTGCATATTACGCTATATTATAAGGTATTTTCAATGATACACTGCATATTACGCTATATTATAAGGTATTTTCAATGATACACTACATATTACGTTATATTATAAGGTATTTTCAATGATACACTGCATGTTACTTTATATTGTAAGGTATTTTCAATGATACACTGCATATTACGTTATATTATAAGGTATTTTCAATGATACACTGCATATTACGTTATATTATAAGGTATTTTCAATGATAAACTACGATATATTAGAAGGTATTTTCATTGATACACTGCATATTACGTTATATTATAAGGTATTTTCAATGATACACTGTATATTACGTTATATTACATGGTATTTTCTATGATACAGTGCATATTACGTTATATTATAAGGTATTTTCAATGATACACTGCTTATTACGTTATATTATAAGGTATTTTCAATGATACACTGCATATTACGTTATATTATAAGGTATTTTCAATGATACACTGCATATTACGTTATATTATAAGGTATTTTCAATGATACACTGCATATTACGTTATATTACAAGGTATTTTCAATGATACACTGCATATTACGTTATATTATAAGGTATTTTCAATGATACACTGGATATTACGCTATATTATAAGGTATTTTCATTGATATACTGCATATTACGATATATTAGAAGGTATTTTCAATGATACACTGCATATTACGTTATATTATAAGGTATTTTCAATGATACACTGCATATTACGTTATATTATAAGGTATTTTCTATGATACACTGCATATTACGTTATATTATAAGGTATTTTCAATGATACACTGCATATTACGTTATATTACAAGGTATTTTCAATGATACACTGCATATTACGTTATATTATAAGGTATTTTCAATGATACACTGGATATTACGCTATATTATAAGGTATTTTCATTGATATACTGCATATTACGTTATATTAGAAGGTATTTTCAATGATACATTGCATATTACGTTATATTATATGGTATTTTCAATGACACACTGCATATTACGTTATATTATAAGGTATTTTCAATGATAAACAACGATATATTAGAAGGTATTTTCAATGATACACTGCATATTACGTTATATTATAAGGTATTTTCAATGATACACTGTATATTACGTTATATTACATGGTATTTTCTATGATACACTGCATATTACGTTATATTATAAGGTATTTTCAATGATACACTGCATATTACGTTATATTATAAGGTATTTTCAATGATACACTGCATATTACGTTATATTACAAGGTATTTTCAATGATAAACTGCATATTACGTTATATTATAAGGTATTTTCAATGATAAACAACGATATATTAGAAGGTATTTTCAATGATACACAGCATATTACGTTATATTATAAGGTATTTTCAATGATACACTGTATATTACGTTATATTACATGGTATTTTCTATGATACACTGCATATTACGTTATATTATAAGGTATTTTCAATGATACACTGCATATTACGTTATATTATAAGGTATTTTCAATGATACACTGCATATTACGTTATATTATAAGGTATTTTCAATGATACACTGCATATTACGTTATAATATAAGGTATTTTCAATGATAAACTACGATATATTAGAAGGTATTTTCAATGATACACTGCATATTACGTTATATTATAAGGTATTTTCAATGATACACTGTATATTACGTTATATTACATGGTATTTTCTATGATACACTGCATATTACGTTATATTATAAGGTATTTTCAATGATACACTGCATATTACGTTATAATATAAGGTATTTTCAATGATAAACTACGATATATTAGAAGGTATTTTCAATGATACACTGCATATTCCGTTATATTATAAGGTATTTTCAATGATACACTGTATATTACGTTATATTATATGGTATTTTCTATGATACACTGCATATTACGTTATATTATAAGGTATTTTCAATGATACACTGCATATTACGTTATATTATAAGGTATTTTCAATGATACACTGCATATTACGTTATATTATAAGGTATTTTCAATGATACACTGCTTATTACGTTATATTATAAGGTATTTTCAATGATACACTGTATATTACGTTATATTACATGGTATTTTCTATGATACACTGCATATTACGTTATATTATAAGGTATTTTCAATGATACACTGCATATTACGTTATATTATAAGGTATTTTCAATGATACACTGTATATTACGTTATATTACATGGTATTTTCTATGATACACTGCATATTACGTTATATTATAAGGTATTTTCAATGATACACTGCATATTACGTTATATTATAAGGTATTTTCAATGATACACTGCATATTACGTTATATTACAAGGTATTTTCAATGATACACTGCATATTACGTTATAATATAAGGTATTTTCAATGATAAACTACGATATATTAGAAGGTATTTTCAATGATACACTGCATATTACGTTATATTATAAGGTATTTTCAATGATACACTGTATATTACGTTATATTATATGGTATTTTCTATGATACACTGCATATTACGTTATATTATAAGGTATTTTCAATGATACACTGCATATTACGTTATATTATAAGGTATTTTCAATGATACACTGCATATTACGTTATATTATAAGGTGTTTTCAATGATAAACTACGATATATTAGAAGGTATTTTCATTGATACACTGCATATTACGTTATACTATAAGGTATTTTCAATGATACACTGTATATTACGTTATATTACATGGTATTTTCTATGATACACTGCATATTACGTTATATTACAAGGTATTTTCAATGATACACTGCATATTACGTTATATTATAAGGTATTTTCAATGATACACTGGATATTACGCTATATTATAAGGTATTTTCATTGATATACTGCATATTACGTTATATTAGAAGGTATTTTCAATGATACATTGCATATTACGTTATATTATATGGTATTTTCAATGACACACTGCATATTACGTTATATTATAAGGTATTTTCAATGATAAACAACGATATATTAGAAGGTATTTTCAATGATACACTGCATATTACGTTATATTATAAGGTATTTTCAATGATACACTGTATATTACGTTATATTACATGGAATTTTCTATGATACACTGCATATTACGTTATATTATAAGGTATTTTCAATGATACACTGCATATTACGTTATATTATAAGGTATTTTCAATGATACACTGCATATTACGTTATATTATAAGGTATTTTCAATGATAAACTGCATATTACGTTATATTATAAGGTATTTTCAATGATAAACAACGATATATTAGAAGGTATTTTCAATGATACACTGCATATTACGTTATATTATTAGGTATTTTCAATGATACACTGTATATTACGTTATATTACATGGTATTTTCTATGATACACTGCATATTACGTTATATTATAAGGTATTTTCAATGATACACTGCATATTACGTTATATTATAAGGTGTTTTCAATGATAAACTACGATATATTAGAAGGTATTTTCATTGATACACTGCATATTACGTTATATTATAAGGTATTTTCAATGATACACTGTATATTACGTTATATTACATGGTATTTTCTATGATACACTGCATATTACGTTATATTACAAGGTATTTTCAATGATAAACTGCATATTACGTTATATTATAAGGTATTTTCAATGATAAACAACGATATATTAGAAGGTATTTTCAATGATACACTGCATATTACGTTATATTATAAGGTATTTTCAATGATACACTGCATATTACGTTATATTACAAGGTATTTTCAATGATAAACTGCATATTACGTTATATTATAAGGTATTTTCAATGATAAACAACGATATATTAGAAGGTATTTTCAATGATACACTGCATATTACGTTATATTATAAGGTATTTTCAATGATACACTGTATATTACGTTATATTACATGGTATTTTCTATGATACACTGCATATTACGTTATATTATAAGGTATTTTCAATGATACACTGCATATTACGTTATATTATAAGGTATTTTCAATGATACACTGCATATTACGTTATATTACAAGGTATTTTCAATGATAAACTGCATATTACGTTATATTATAAGGTATTTTCAATGATAAACTACGATATATTAGAAGGTATTTTCAATGATACACTGCATATTACGTTATATTATTAGGTATTTTCAATGATACACTGTATATTACGTTATATTACATGGTATTTTCTATGATACACTGCATATTACGTTATATTATAAGGTATTTTCAATGATACACTGCATATTACGTTATATTATAAGGTGTTTTCAATGATAAACTACGATATATTAGAAGGTATTTTCATTGATACACTGCATATTACGTTATACTATAAGGTATTTTCAATGATACACTGTATATTACGTTATATTACATGGTATTTTCTATGATACACTGCATATTACGTTATATTACAAGGTATTTTCAATGATAAACTGCATATTACGTTATATTATAAGGTATTTTCAATGATAAACAACGATATATTAGAAGGTATTTTCAATGATACACTGCATATTACGTTATATTATAAGGTATTTTCAATGATACACTGCATATTACGTTATATTACAAGGTATTTTCAATGATAAACTGCATATTACGTTATATTATAAGGTATTTTCAATGATAAACAACGATATATTAGAAGGTATTTTCAATGATACACTGCATATTACGTTATATTATAAGGTATTTTCAATGATACACTGTATATTACGTTATATTACATGGTATTTTCTATGATACACTGCATATTACGTTATATTATAAGGTATTTTCAATGATACACTGCATATTACGTTATATTACAAGGTATTTTCAATGATACACTGCATATTACGTTATAATATAAGGTATTTTCAATGATAAACTACGATATATTAGAAGGTATTTTCAATGATACACTGCATATTACGTTATATTATAAGGTATTTTCAATGATACACTGTATATTACGTTATATTATATGGTATTTTCTATGATACACTGCATATTACGTTATATTATAAGGTATTTTCAATGATACACTGCATATTACGTTATATTATAAGGTATTTTCAATGATACACTGCATATTACGTTATATTATATGGTATTTTCAATGACACACTGCATATTACGTTATATTATAAGGTATTTTCAATGATAAACAACGATATATTAGAAGGTATTTTCAATGATACACTGCATATTACGTTATATTATAAGGTATTTTCAATGATACACTGTATATTACGTTATATTACATGGTATTTTCTATGATACACTGCATATTACGTTATATTATAAGGTATTTTCAATGATACACTGCATATTACGTTATATTATAAGGTATTTTCAATGATACACTGCATATTACGTTATATTACAAGGTATTTTCAATGATACACTGCATATTACGTTATAATATAAGGTATTTTCAATGATAAACTACGATATATTAGAAGGTATTTTCAATGATACACTGCATATTACGTTATATTATAAGGTATTTTCAATGATACACTGTATATTACGTTATATTATATGGTATTTTCTATGATACACTGCATATTACGTTATATTATAAGGTATTTTCAATGATACACTGCATATTACGTTATATTATAAGGTGTTTTCAATGATACATTGCATATTACGTTATATTATAAGGTGTTTTCAATGATAAACTACGATATATTAGAAGGTATTTTCAATGACACACTGCATATTACGTTATATTATAAGGTATTTTCAATGATAAACAACGATATATTAGAAGGTATTTTCAATGATACACTGCATATTACGTTATATTATAAGGTATTTTCAATGATACACTGTATATTACGTTATATTACATGGTATTTTCTATGATACACTGCATATTACGTTATATTATAAGGTATTTTCAATGATACACTGCATATTACGTTATATTATAAGGTATTTTCAATGATACACTGCATATTACGTTATATTACAAGGTATTTTCAATGATACACTGCATATAACGTTATAATATAAGGTATTTTCAATGATAAACTACGATATATTAGAAGGTATTTTCAATGATACACTGCATATTACGTTATATTATAAGGTATTTTCAATGATACACTGTATATTACGTTATATTATATGGTATTTTCTATGATACACTGCATATTACGTTATATTATAAGGTATTTTCAATGATACACTGCATATTACGTTATATTATAAGGTATTTTCAATGATACACTGCATATTACGTTATATTACAAGGTATTTTCAATGATAAACTGCATATTACGTTATATTATAAGGTATTTTCAATGATAAACAACGATATATTAGAAGGTATTTTCAATGATACACTGCATATTACGTTATATTATAAGGTATTTTCAATGATACACTGTATATTACGTTATATTACATGGTATTTTCTATGATACACTGCATATTACGTTATATTAAAAGGTATTTTCAATGATACACTGCATATTACGTTATATTATAAGGTATTTTCAATGATACACTGCATATTACGTTATATTACAAGGTATTTCCAATGATACACTGCATATTACGTTATAATATAAGGTATTTTCAATGATAAACTACGATATATTAGAAGGTATTTTCAATGATACACTGCATATTACGTTATATTATAAGGTATTTTCAATGATACACTGTATGTTACGTTATATTATATGGTATTTTCTATGATACACTGCATATTACGTTATATTATAAGGTATTTTCAATGATACACTGCATATTACGTTATATTATAAGGTATTTTCAATGATACACTGCATATTACGTTATATTATATGGTATTTTCAATGACACACTGCATATTACGTTATATTATAAGGTATTTTCAATGATAAACAACGATATATTAGAAGGTATTTTCAATGATACACTGCATATTACGTTATATTATAAGGTATTTTCAATGATACACTGTATATTACGTTATATTACATGGTATTTTCTATGATACACTGCATATTACGTTATATTATAAGGTATTTTCAATGATACACTGCATATTACGTTATATTATAAGGTATTTTCAATGATACACTGCATATTACGTTATATTATAAGGTATTTTCAATGATACACTGCATATTACGTTATATTATAAGGTATTTTCAATGATACACTGCATATTACGTTATATTATAAGGTATTTTCAATGATACACTGCATATTACGTTATATTATAAGGTATTTTCAATGATACACTGCATATTACGCTATATTATAAGGTATTTTCAATGATACACTGCATATTACGCTATATTATAAGGTATTTTCAATGATACACTACATATTACGTTATATTATAAGGTATTTTCAATGATACACTGCATGTTACTTTATATTATAAGGTATTTTCAATGATACACTGCATATTACGTTATATTATAAGGTATTTTCAATGATACACTGCATATTACGTTATATTATAAGGTATTTTCAATGATAAACTACGATATATTAGAAGGTATTTTCATTGATACACTGCATATTACGTTATATTATAAGGTATTTTCAATGATACACTGTATATTACGTTATATTACATGGTATTTTCTATGATACAGTGCATATTACGTTATATTATAAGGTATTTTCAATGATACACTGCTTATTACGTTATATTATAAGGTATTTTCAATGATACACTGCATATTACGTTATATTATAAGGTATTTTCAATGATACACTGCATATTACGTTATATTATAAGGTATTTTCAATGATACACTGCATATTACGTTATATTACAAGGTATTTTCAATGATACACTGCATATTACGTTATATTATAAGGTATTTTCAATGATACACTGGATATTACGCTATATTATAAGGTATTTTCATTGATATACTGCATATTACGATATATTAGAAGGTATTTTCAATGATACACTGCATATTACGTTATATTATAAGGTATTTTCAATGATACACTGTATATTACGTTATATTACATGGTATTTTCTATGATACACTGCATATTACGTTATATTATAAGGTATTTTCAATGATACACTGCATATTACGTTATATTATAAGGTATTTTCAATGATACACTGAATATTACGTTATATTACAAGGTATTTTCAATGATACACTGCATATTACGTTATATTATAAGGTATTTTCAATGATACACTGGATATTACGCTATATTATAAGGTATTTTCATTGATATACTGCATATTACGTTATATTAGAAGGTATTTTCAATGATACATTGCATATTACGTTATATTATATGGTATTTTCAATGACACACTGCATATTACGTCATATTATAAGGTATTTTCAATGATAAACAACGATATATTAGAAGGTATTTTCAATGATACACTGCATATTACGTTATATTATAAGGAATTTTCAATGATACACTGCATATTACGTTATATTACAAGGTATTTTCAATGATACACTGCATATTACGTTATATTATAAGGTGTTTTCAATGATAAACTACGATATATTAGAAGGTATTTTCATTGATACACTGCATATTACGTTATACTATAAGGTATTTTCAATGATACACTGTATATTACGTTATATTACATGGTATTTTCTATGATACACTGCATATTACGTTATATTACAAGGTATTTTCAATGATACACTGCATATTACGTTATATTATAAGGTATTTTCAATGATACACTGGATATTACGCTATATTATAAGGTATTTTCATTGATATACTGCATATTACGATATATTAGAAGGTATTTTCAATGATACACTGCATATTACGTTATATTATAAGGTATTTTCAATGATACACTGTATATTACGTTATATTACATGGTATTTTCTATGATACACTGCATATTACGTTATATTATAAGGTATTTTCAATGATACACTGCATATTACGTTATATTATAAGGTATTTTCAATGATACACTGGATATTACGCTATATTATAAGGTATTTTCATTGATATACTGCATATTACGTTATATTAGAAGGTATTTTCTATGATACACTGCATATTACGTTATATTATAAGGTATTTTCAATGATACACTGCATATTACGTTATATTATAAGGTATTTTCAATGATACACTGTATATTACGTTATATTACATAGTATTTTCTATGATACACTGCATATTACGTTATATTATAAGGTATTTTCATTGATACACTGCATATTACGTTATATTATAATGTATTTTCAATGATAAACAACGATATATTAGAAGGTATTTTCAATGATACACTGCATATTACGTTATATTATAAGGTATTTTCAATGATACACTGTATATTACGTTATATTACATGGTATTTTCTATGATA
This sequence comes from Lasioglossum lativentre, assembly GCA_916610255.1. NCBI lineage: Eukaryota > Metazoa > Arthropoda > Insecta > Hymenoptera > Halictidae > Lasioglossum > Lasioglossum lativentre. The sequence continues at coordinate 19,752 of CAKAJI010000418.1, forward strand.
CACTGCATATTACGTTATATTATAAGGTATTTTCAATGATACACTGCATATTACGTTATATTATAAGGTATTTTCAATGATACACTGCATATTACGTTATATTACAAGGTATTTTCAATGATACACTGCATATTACGTTATAATATAAGGTATTTTCAATGATAAACTATGATATATTAGAAGGTATTTTCAATGATACACTGCATATTACGTTATATTATAAGGTATTTTCAATGATACACTGTATATTACGTTATATTATATGGTATTTTCTATGATACACTGCATATTACGTTATATTATAAGGTATTTTCAATGATACACTGCATATTACGTTATATTATAAGGTATTTTCAATGATACACTGCATATTACGTTATATTATAAGGTGTTTTCAATGATAAACTACGATATATTAGAAGGTATTTTCATTGATACACTGCATATTACGTTATACTATAAGGTATTTTCAATGATACACTGCATATTACGTTATATTATAAGGTATTTTCTATGATACACTGCATATTACGTTATATTATAAGGTATTTTCAATGATACACTGCATATTACGCTATATTATAAGGTATTTTCAATGATACACTGCATATTACGCTATATTATAAGGTATTTTCAATGATACACTACATATTACGTTATATTATAAGGTATTTTCAATGATACACTGCATGTTACTTTATATTATAAGGTATTTTCAATGATACACTGCATATTACGTTATATTATAAGGTATTTTCAATGATACACTGCATATTACGTTATATTATAAGGTATTTTCAATGATAAACTACGATATATTAGAAGGTATTTTCATTGATACACTGCATATTACGTTATATTATAAGGTATTTTCAATGATACACTGTATATTACGTTATATTACATGGTATTTTCTATGATACAGTGCATATTACGTTATATTATAAGGTATTTTCAATGATACACTGCTTATTACGTTATATTATAAGGTATTTTCAATGATACACTGTATATTACGTTATATTACATGGTATTTTCTATGATACACTGCATATTACGTTATATTAGAAGGTATTTTCAATGATACACTGCATATTACGTTATATTATAAGGTATTTTCAATGATACACTGTATATTACGTTATATTACATGGTATTTTCTATGATACACTGCATATTACGTTATATTATAAGGTATTTTCAATGATACACTGCATATTACGTTATATTATAAGGTATTTTCAATGATACACTGCATATTACGCTATATTATAAGGTATTTTTCAATGATACACTGCATATTACGCTATATTATAAGGTATTTTCAATGATACACTACATATTACGTTATATTATAAGGTATTTTCAATGATACACTGCATGTTACTTTATATTATAAGGTATTTTCAATGATACACTGCATATTACGTTATATTATAAGGTATTTTCAATGATACACTGCATATTACGTTATATTATAAGGTATTTTCAATGATAAACTACGATATATTAGAAGGTATTTTCATTGATACACTGCATATTACGTTATATTATAAGGTATTTTCAATGATACACTGTATATTACGTTATATTACATGGTATTTTCTATGATACAGTGCATATTACGTTATATTATAAGGTATTTTCAATGATACACTGCTTATTACGTTATATTATAAGGTATTTTCAATGATACACTGTATATTACGTTATATTACATGGTATTTTCTATGATACACTGCATATTACGTTATATTAGAAGGTATTTTCAATGATACACTGCATATTACGTTATATTATAAGGTATTTTCAATGATACACTGTATATTACGTTATATTACATGGTATTTTCTATGATACACTGCATATTACGTTATATTATAAGGTATTTTCAATGATACACTGCATATTACGTTATATTATAAGGTATTTTCAATGATACACTGCATATTACGTTATATTACAAGGTATTTTCAATGATACACTGCATATTACGTTATAATATAAGGTATTTTCAATGATAAACTACGATATATTAGAAGGTATTTTCAATGATACACTGCATATTACGTTATATTATAAGGTATTTTCAATGATACACTGTATATTACGTTATATTATATGGTATTTTCTATGATACACTGCATATTACGTTATATTATAAGGTATTTTCAATGATACACTGCATATTACGTTATATTATAAGGTATTTTCAATGATACACTGCATATTACGTTATATTATAAGGTGTTTTCAATGATAAACTACGATATATTAGAAGGTATTTTCATTGATACACTGCATATTACGTTATACTATAAGGTATTTTCAATGATACACTGTATATTACGTTATATTACATGGTATTTTCAATGATACACTGCATATTACGTTATATTACAAGGTATTTTTCAATGATACACTGCATATTACGTTATATTATAAGGTATTTTCAATGATACACTGGATATTACGCTATATTATAAGGTATTTTCATTGATATACTGCATATTACGTTATATTAGAAGGTATTTTCAATGATACATTGCATATTACGTTATATTATATGGTATTTTCAATAACACACTGCATATTACGTTATATTATAAGGTATTTTCAATGATAAACTACGATATATTAGAAGGTATTTTTCAATGATACACTGCATATTACGTTATATTATAAGGTATTTTCAATGATACACTGTATATTACGTTATATTACATGGTATTTTCTATGATACACTGCATATTACGTTATATTATAAGGTATTTTCAATGATACACTGCATATTACGTTATATTATAAGGTATTTTCAATGATACACTGCATATTACCTTATATTACAAGGTATTTTCAATGATAAACTGCATATTACGTTATATTATAAGGTATTTTCAATGATAAACAACGATATATTAGAAGGTATTTTCAATGATACACTGTATATTACGTTATATTATAAGGTATTTTCAATGATACACTGTATATTACGTTATATTACATGGTATTTTCTATGATACACTGCATATTACGTTATATTATAAGGTATTTTCATTGATACACTGCATATTACGTTATATTATAAGGTATTTTCAATGATACACTGCATATTACGTTATATTACAAGGTATTTTCAATGATACACTGCATATTACGTTATAATATAAGGTATTTTCAATGATAAACTACGATATATTAGAAGGTATTTTCAATGATACACTGCATATTACGTTATATTATAAGGTATTTTCAATGATACACTGTATATTACGTTATATTATATGGTATTTTCTATGATACACTGCATATTACGTTATATTATAAGGTATTTTCAATGATACACTGCATATTACGTTATATTATAAGGTATTTTCAATGATACACTGCATATTACGTTATATTATAAGGTGTTTTCAATGATAAACTACGATATATTAGAAGGTATTTTCATTGATACACTGCATATTACGTTATATTATAAGGTATTTTCAATGATACACTGTATATTACGTTATATTACATGGTATTTTCTATGATACACTGCATATTACGTTATATTACAAGGTATTTTCAATGATACACTGCATATTACGTTATATTATAAGGTATTTTCAATGATACACTGGATATTACGCTATATTATAAGGTATTTTCATTGATATACTGCATATTACGTTATATTAGAAGGTATTTTCAATGATACATTGCATATTACGTTATATTATATGGTATTTTCAATAACACACTGCATATTACGTTATATTATAAGGTATTTTCAATGATAAACAACGATATATTAGAAGGTATTTTCAATGATACACTGCATATTACGTTATATTATAAGGTATTTTCAATGATACACTGTATATTACGTTATATTACATGGTATTTTCTATGATACACTGCATATTACGTTATATTATAAGGTATTTTCAATGATACACTGCATATTACGTTATATTATAAGGTGTTTTCAATGATAAACTACGATATATTAGAAGGTATTTTCATTGATACACTGCATATTACGTTATACTATAAGGTATTTTCAATGATACACTGTATATTACGTTATATTACATGGTATTTTCTATGATACACTGCATATTACGTTATATTACAAGGTATTTTCAATGATAAACTGCATATTACGTTATATTATAAGGTATTTTCAATGATAAACAACGATATATTAGAAGGTATTTTCAATGATACACTGCATATTACGTTATATTATAAGGTATTTTCAATGATACACTGCATATTACGTTATATTACAAGGTATTTTCAATGATAAACTGCATATTACGTTATATTATAAGGTATTTTCAATGATAAACAACGATATATTAGAAGGTATTTTCAATGATACACTGCATATTACGTTATATTATAAGGTATTTTCAATGATACACTGTATATTACGTTATATTACATGGTATTTTCTATGATACACTGCATATTACGTTATATTATAAGGTATTTTCAATGATACACTGCATATTACGTTATATTACAAGGTATTCTCAATGATACACTGCATATTACGTTATAATATAAGGTATTTTCAATGATAAACTACGATATATTAGAAGGTATTTTCAATGATACACTGCATATTACGTTATATTATAAGGTATTTTCAATGATACACTGTATATTACGTTATATTATATGGTATTTTCTATGATACACTGCATATTACGTTATATTATAAGGTATTTTCAATGATACACTGCATATTACGTTATATTATAAGGTATTTTCAATGATACACTGCATATTACGTTATATTATATGGTATTTTCAATGATACACTGCATATTACGTTATATTATAAGGTATTTTCAATGATAAACAACGATATATTAGAAGGTATTTTCAATGATACACTGCATATTACGTTATATTATAAGGTATTTTCAATGATACACTGTATATTACGTTATATTACATGGTATTTTCTATGATACACTGCATATTACGTTATATTATAAGGTATTTTCAATGATACACTGCATATTACGTTATATTATAAGGTATTTTCAATGATACACTGCATATTACGTTATATTACAAGGTATTTTCAATGATACACTGCATATTACGTTATAATATAAGGTATTTTCAATGATAAACTACGATATATTAGAAGGTATTTTCAATGATACACTGCATATTACGTTATATTATAAGGTATTTTCAATGATACACTGTATATTACGTTATATTATATGGTATTTTCTATGATACACTGCATATTACGTTATATTATAAGGTATTTTCAATGATACACTGCATATTACGTTATATTATAAGGTATTTTCAATGATACACTGCATATTACGTTATATTATAAGGTGTTTTCAATGATAAACTACGATATATTAGAAGGTATTTTCATTGATAAACTGCATATTACGTTATATTATAAGGTATTTTCAATGATAAACAACGATATATTAGAAGGTATTTTCAATGATACACTGCATATTACGTTATATTATAAGGTATTTTCAATGATACACTGCATATTACGTTATATTACAAGGTATTTTCAATGATAAACTGCATATTACGTTATATTATAAGGTATTTTCAATGATAAACAACGATATATTAGAAGGTATTTTCAATGATACACTGCATATTACATTATATTATAAGGTATTTTCAATGATACACTGTATATTACGTTATATTACATGGTATTTTCTATGATACACTGCATATTACGTTATATTATAAGGTATTTTCAATGATACACTGCATATTACGTTATATTATAAGGTATTTTCAATGATACACTGCATATTACGTTATATTACAAGGTATTTCCAATGATACACTGCATATTACGTTATAATATAAGATATTTTCAATGATAAACTACGATATATTAGAAGGTATTTTCAATGATACACTGCATATTACGTTATATTATAAGGTATTTTCAATGATACACTGTATATTACGTTATATTATATGGTATTTTCTATGATACACTGCATATTACGTTATATTATAAGGTATTTTCAATGATACACTGCATATTACGTTATATTATAAGGTATTTTCAATGATACACTGCATATTACGTTATATTATATGGTATTTTCAATGACACACTGCATATTACGTTATATTATAAGGTATTTTCAATGATAAACAACGATATATTAGAAGGTATTTTCAATGATACACTGCATATTACGTTATATTATAAGGTATTTTCAATGATACACTGTATATTACGTTATATTACATGGTATTTTCTATGATACACTGCATATTACGTTATATTATAAGGTATTTTCAATGATACACTGCATATTACGTTATATTATAAGGTATTTTCAATGATACACTGCATATTACGTTATATTATAAGGTATTTTCAATGATACACTGCATATTACGTTATATTATAAGGTATTTTCAATGATACACTGCATATTACGTTATATTATAAGGTGTTTTCAATGATAAACTACGATATATTAGAAGGTATTTTCATTGATACACTGCATATTACGTTATACTATAAGGTATTTTCAATGATACACTGTATATTACGTTATATTACATGGTATTTTCTATGATACACTGCATATTACGTTATATTATAAGGTATTTTCAATGATACACTGCATATTACGTTATATTATAAGGTATTTTCAATGATACACTGCATATTACGTTATATTATAAGGTATTTTCAATGATACACTGCATATTACGTTATATTATAAGGTATTTTCAATGATACACTGCATATTACGCTATATTATAAGGTATTTTCAATGATACACTGCATATTACGCTATATTATAAGGTATTTTCAATGATACACTACATATTACGTTATATTATAAGGTATTTACAATGATACACTGCATGTTACTTTATATTATAAGGTATTTTCAATGATACACTGCATATTACGTTATATTATAAGGTATTTTCAATGATACACTGCATATTACGTTATATTATAAGGTATTTTCAATGATAAACTACGATATATTAGAAGGTATTTTCATTGATACACTGCATATTACGTTATATTATAAGGTATTTTCAATGATACACTGTATATTACGTTATATTACATGGTATTTTCTATGATACAGTGCATATTACGTTATATTATAAGGTATTTTCAATGATACACTGCTTATTACGTTATATTATAAGGTATTTTCAATGATACACTGCATATTACGTTATATTATAAGGTATTTTCAATGATACACTGCATATTACGTTATATTATAAGGTATTTTCAATGATAAACTACGATATATTAGAAGGTATTTTCAATGATACACTGCATATTACGTTATATTATAAGGTATTTTCAACGATACACTGTATATTACGTTATATTACATGGTATTTTCTATGATACACTGCATATTACGTTATATTATAAGGTATTTTCAATGATACACTGCATATTACGTTATATTATAAGGTATTTTCAATGATACACTGCATATTACGTTATATTACAAGGTATTTTCAATGATACACTGCATATTACGTTATATTATAAGGTATTTTCAATGATACACTGGATATTACGCTATATTATAAGGTATTTTCATTGATATACTGCATATTACGATATATTAGAAGGTATTTTCAATGATACACTGCATATTACGTTATATTATAAGGTATTTTCAATGATACACTGTATATTACGTTATATTACATGGTATTTTCTATGATACACTGCATATTACGTTATATTATAAGGTATTTTCAATGATACACTGCATATTACGTTATATTATAAGGTATTTTCAATGATACACTGCATATTACGTTATATTACAAGGTATTTTCAATGATACACTGCATATTACGTTATATTATAAGGTATTTTCAATGATACACTGGATATTACGCTATATTATAAGGTATTTTCATTGATATACTGCATATTACGTTATATTAGAAGGTATTTTCAATGATACATTGCATATTACGTTATATTATATGGTATTTTCAATGACACACTGCATATTACGTCATATTATAAGGTATTTTCAATGATAAACAACGATATATTAGAAGGTATTTTCAATGATACACTGCATATTACGTTATATTATAAGGTATTTTCAATGATACACTGTATATTACGTTATATTACATGGTATTTTCTATGATACACTGCATATTACGTTATATTATAAGGTATTTTCAATGATACACTGCATATTACGTTATATTATAAGGAATTTTCAATGATACACTGCATATTACGTTATATTACAAGGTATTTTCAATGATACACTGCATATTACGTTATATTATAAGGTGTTTTCAATGATAAACTACGATATATTAGAAGGTATTTTCATTGATACACTGCATATTACGTTATACTATAAGGTATTTTCAATGATACACTGTATATTACGTTATATTACATGGTATTTTCTATGATACACTGCATATTACGTTATATTATAAGGTATTTTCAATGATACACTGCATATTACGTTATATTATAAGGTATTTTCAATGATACACTGGATATTACGCTATATTATAAGGTATTTTCATTGATATACTGCATATTACGTTATATTAGAAGGTATTTTCAATGATACACTGCATATTACGTTATATTATAAGGTATTTTCAATGATACACTGGATATTACGCTATATTATAAGGTATTTTCATTGATATACTGCATATTACGTTATATTAGAAGGTATTTTCAATGATACACTGCATATTACGTTATATTATAAGGTATTTTCAATGATAAACTACGATATATTAGAAGGTATTTTCAATGATACACTGCATATTACGTTATATTATAAGGTATTTTCAATGATAAACAACGATATATTAGAAGGTATTTTCAATGATACACTGCATATTACGTTATATTATAAGGTATTTTCAATGATACACTGCATATTACGTTATATTATAAGGTGTTTTCAATGATAAACTACGATATATTAGAAGGTATTTTCATTGATACACTGCATATTACGTTATATTATAAGGTATTTTCAATGATACACTGCATATTACGTTATATTATAAGGTATTTTCAATGATACACTGCATATTACGTTATATTATAAGGTGTTTTCAATGATAAACTACGATATATTAGAAGGTATTTTCATTGATACACTGCATATTACGTTATACTATAAGGTATTTTCAATGATACACTGTATATTACGTTATATTACATGGTATTTTCTATGATACACTGCATATTACGTTATATTATAAGGTATTTTCAATGATACACTGCATATTACGTTATATTATAAGGTATTTTCAATGATAAACTACGATATATTAGAAGGTATTTTCAATGATACACTGCATATCACGTTATATTATAAGGTATTTTCAATGATAAACAACGATATATTAGAAGGTATTTTCAATGATACACTGCATATTACGTTATATTATAAGGTATTTTCAATGATACACTGTATACTACGTTATATTACATGGTATTTTCTATGATATACTGCATATTACGTTATATTATAAGGTATTTTCAATGATACACTGCATATTACGTTATATTATAAGGTATTTTCAATGATACACTGCATATTACGTTATATTATAAGGTATTTTCAATGATAAACTACGATATATTAGAAGGTATTTTCAATGATACACTGCATATTACGTTATATTATAAGGTATTTTCAATGATACACTGTATATTACGTTATATTACATGGTATTTTCTATGATACACTGCATATTACGTTATATTATAAGGTATTTTCAATGATACACTGCATATTACGTTATATTATAAGGTATTTTCAATGATACACTGCATATTACGTTATATTACAAGGTATTTTCAATGATACACTGCATATTACGTTATAATATAAGGTATTTTCAATGATAAACTACGATATATTAGAAGGTATTTTCAATGATACACTGCATATTACGTTATATTATAAGGTATTTTCAATGATACACTGTATATTACGTTATATTATATGGTATTTTCTATGATACACTGCATATTACGTTATATTATAAGGTATTTTCAATGATACACTGCATATTACGTTATATTATAAGGTATTTTCAATGATACACTGCATATTACGTTATATTATAAGGTGTTTTCAATGATAAACTACGATATATTAGAAGGTATTTTCATTGATACACTGCATATTACGTTATATTATAAGGTATTTTCAATGATACACTGTATATTACGTTATATTACATGGTATTTTCTATGATACACTGCATATTACGTTATATTATAAGGTATTTTCAATGATACACTGCATATTACGTTATATTATAAGGTATTTTCAATGATACACTGCATATTACGTTATATTATAAGGTATTTTCAATGATACACTGCATATTACGTTATATTATAAGGTATTTTCAATGATACACTGCATATTACGCTATATTATAAGGTATTTTCAATGATACACTGCATATTACGCTATATTATAAGGTATTTTCAATGATACACTACATATTACGTTATATTATAAGGTATTTTCAATGATACACTGCATGTTACTTTATATTATAAGGTATTTTCAATGATACACTGCATATTACGTTATATTATAAGGTATTTTCAATGATACACTGCATATTACGTTATATTATAAGGTGTTTTCAATGATAAACTACGATATATTAGAAGGTATTTTCATTGATACACTGCATATTACGCTATATTATAAGGTATTTTCAATGATACACTACATATTACGTTATATTATAAGGTATTTTCAATGATACACTGCATGTTACTTTATATTATAAGGTATTTTCAATGATACACTGCATATTACGTTATATTATAAGGTATTTTCAATGATACACTGCATATTACGTTGTATTATAAGGTGTTTTCAATGATAAACTACGATATATTAGAAGGTATTTTCATTGATACACTGCATATTACGTTATATTATAAGGTATTTTCAATGATACACTGTATATTACGTTATATTACATGGTATTTTCTATGATACACTGCATATTACGTTATATTATAAGGTGTTTTCAATGATAAACTACGATATATTAGAAGGTATTTTCAATGATACACTGCATATTACGTTATATTATAAGGTATTTTCAACGATACACTGTATATTACGTTATATTACATGGTATTTTCTATGATACACTGCATATTACGTTATATTATAAGGTATTTTCAATGATACACTGCATATTACGTTATATTATAAGGTATTTTCAATGATACACTGCATATTACGTTATATTACAAGGTATTTTCAATGATACACTGCATATTACGTTATATTATAAGGTATTTTCAATGATACACTGGATATTACGCTATATTATAAGGTATTTTCATTGATATACTGCATATTACGATATATTAGAAGGTATTTTCAATGATACACTGCATATTACGTTATATTATAAGGTATTTTCAATGATACACTGTATATTACGTTATATTACATGGTATTTTCTATGATACACTGCATATTACGTTATATTATAAGGTATTTTCAATGATACACTGCATATTACGTTATATTATAAGGTATTTTCAATGATACACTGCATATTACGTTATATTACAAGGTATTTTCAATGATACACTGCATATTACGTTATATTATAAGGTATTTTCAATGATACACTGCATATTACGCTATATTATAAGGTATTTTCAATGATACACTGCATATTACGCTATATTATAAGGTATTTTCAATGATACACTACATATTACGTTATATTATAAGGTATTTTCAATGATACACTGCATGTTACTTTATATTATAAGGTATTTTCAATGATACACTGCATATTACGTTATATTATAAGGTATTTTCAATGATACACTGCATGTTACTTTATATTATAAGGTATTTTCAATGATACACTGCATATTACGTTATATTATAAGGTATTTTCAATGATACACTGCATATTACGTTATATTATAAGGTATTTTCAATGATAAACTACGATATATTAGAAGGTATTTTCATTGATACACTGCATATTACGTTATATTATAAGGTATTTTCAATGATACACTGTATATTACGTTATATTACATGGTATTTTCTATGATACAGTGCATATTACGTTATATTATAAGGTATTTTCAATGATACACTGCTTATTACGTTATATTATAAGGTATTTTCAATGATACACTGCATATTACGTTATATTATAAGGTATTTTCAATGATACACTGCATATTACGTTATATTATAAGGTATTTTCAATGATAAACTACGATATATTAGAAGGTATTTTCAATGATACACTGCATATTACGTTATATTATAAGGTATTTTCAACGATACACTGTATATTACGTTATATTACATGGTATTTTCTATGATACACTGCATATTACGTTATATTATAAGGTATTTTCAATGATACACTGCATATTACGTTATATTATAAGGTATTTTCAATGATACACTGCATATTACGTTATATTACAAGGTATTTTCAATGATACACTGCATATTACGTTATATTATAAGGTATTTTCAATGATACACTGGATATTACGCTATATTATAAGGTATTTTCATTGATATACTGCATATTACGATATATTAGAAGGTATTTTCAATGATACACTGCATATTACGTTATATTATAAGGTATTTTCAATGATACACTGTATATTACGTTATATTACATGGTATTTTCTATGATACACTGCATATTACGTTATATTATAAGGTATTTTCAATGATACACTGCATATTACGTTATATTATAAGGTATTTTCAATGATACACTGCATATTACGTTATATTATAAGGTATTTTCAATGATACACTGCATATTACGTTATATTATAAGGTATTTTCAATGATACACTGGATATTACGCTATATTATAAGGTATTTTCATTGATATACTGCATATTACGTTATATTAGAAGGTATTTTCAATGATACATTGCATATTACGTTATATTATATGGTATTTTCAATGACACACTGCATATTACGTCATATTATAAGGTATTTTCAATGATAAACAACGATATATTAGAAGGTATTTTCAATGATACACTGCATATTACGTTATATTATAAGGTATTTTCAATGATACACTGTATATTACGTTATATTACATGGTATTTTCTATGATACACTGCATATTACGTTATATTATAAGGTATTTTCAATGATACACTGCATATTACGTTATATTATAAGGAATTTTCAATGATACACTGCATATTACGTTATATTACAAGGTATTTTCAATGATACACTGCATATTACGTTATATTATAAGGTGTTTTCAATGATAAACTACGATATATTAGAAGGTATTTTCATTGATACACTGCATATTACGTTATACTATAAGGTATTTTCAATGATACACTGTATATTACGTTATATTACATGGTATTTTCTATGATACACTGCATATTACGTTATATTACAAGGTATTTTCAATGATACACTGCATATTACGTTATATTATAAGGTATTTTCAATGATACACTGGATATTACGCTATATTATAAGGTATTTTCATTGATATACTGCATATTACGTTATATTAGAAGGTATTTTCAATGATACACTGCATATTACGTTATATTATAAGGTATTTTCAATGATACACTGGATATTACGCTATATTATAAGGTATTTTCATTGATATACTGCATATTACGTTATATTAGAAGGTATTTTCAATGATACACTGCATATTACGTTATATTATAAGGTATTTTCAATGATAAACTACGATATATTAGAAGGTATTTTCAATGATACACTGCATATTACGTTATATTATAAGGTATTTTCAATGATAAACAACGATATATTAGAAGGTATTTTCAATGATACACTGCATATTACGTTATATTATAAGGTATTTTCAATGATACACTGCATATTACGTTATATTATAAGGTGTTTTCAATGATAAACTACGATATATTAGAAGGTATTTTCATTGATACACTGCATATTACGTTATATTATAAGGTATTTTCAATGATACACTGCATATTACGTTATATTATAAGGTATTTTCAATGATACACTGCATATTACGTTATATTATAAGGTGTTTTCAATGATAAACTACGATATATTAGAAGGTATTTTCATTGATACACTGCATATTACGTTATACTATAAGGTATTTTCAATGATACACTGTATATTACGTTATATTACATGGTATTTTCTATGATACACTGCATATTACGTTATATTATAAGGTATTTTCAATGATACACTGCATATTACGTTATATTATAAGGTATTTTCAATGATAAACTACGATATATTAGAAGGTATTTTCAATGATACACTGCATATCACGTTATATTATAAGGTATTTTCAATGATAAACAACGATATATTAGAAGGTATTTTCAATGATACACTGCATATTACGTTATATTATAAGGTATTTTCAATGATACACTGTATACTACGTTATATTACATGGTATTTTCTACGATATACTGCATATTACGTTATATTATAAGGTATTTTCAATGATACACTGCATATTACGTTATATTATAAGGTATTTTCAATGATACACTGCATATTACGTTATATTATAAGGTATTTTCAATGATAAACTACGATATATTAGAAGGTATTTTCAATGATACACTGCATATTACGTTATATTATAAGGTATTTTCAATGATACACTGTATATTACGTTATATTACATGGTATTTTCTATGATACACTGCATATTACGTTATATTATAAGGTATTTTCAATGATACACTGCATATTACGTTATATTATAAGGTATTTTCAATGATACACTGCATATTACGTTATATTACAAGGTATTTTCAATGATACACTGCATATTACGTTATAATATAAGGTATTTTCAATGATAAACTACGATATATTAGAAGGTATTTTCAATGATACACTGCATATTACGTTATATTATAAGGTATTTTCAATGATACACTGTATATTACGTTATATTATATGGTATTTTCTATGATACACTGCATATTACGTTATATTATAAGGTATTTTCAATGATACACTGCATATTACGTTATATTATAAGGTATTTTCAATGATACACTGCATATTACGTTATATTATAAGGTGTTTTCAATGATAAACTACGATATATTAGAAGGTATTTTCATTGATACACTGCATATTACGTTATATTATAAGGTATTTTCAATGATACACTGTATATTACGTTATATTACATGGTATTTTCTATGATACACTGCATATTACGTTATATTATAAGGTATTTTCAATGATACACTGCATATTACGTTATATTATAAGGTATTTTCAATGATACACTGCATATTACGTTATATTATAAGGTATTTTCAATGATACACTGCATATTACGTTATATTATAAGGTATTTTCAATGATACACTGCATATTACGCTATATTATAAGGTATTTTCAATGATACACTGCATATTACGCTATATTATAAGGTATTTTCAATGATACACTACATATTACGTTATATTATAAGGTATTTTCAATGATACACTGCATGTTACTTTATATTATAAGGTATTTTCAATGATACACTGCATATTACGTTATATTATAAGGTATTTTCAATGATACACTGCATATTACGTTATATTATAAGGTGTTTTCAATGATAAACTACGATATATTAGAAGGTATTTTCATTGATACACTGCATATTACGCTATATTATAAGGTATTTTCAATGATACACTACATATTACGTTATATTATAAGGTATTTTCAATGATACACTGCATGTTACTTTATATTATAAGGTATTTTCAATGATACACTGCATATTACGTTATATTATAAGGTATTTTCAATGATACACTGCATATTACGTTGTATTATAAGGTGTTTTCAATGATAAACTACGATATATTAGAAGGTATTTTCATTGATACACTGCATATTACGTTATATTATAAGGTATTTTCAATGATACACTGTATATTACGTTATATTACATGGTATTTTCTATGATACACTGCATATTACGTTATATTATAAGGTGTTTTCAATGATAAACTACGATATATTAGAAGGTATTTTCAATGATACACTGCATATTACGTTATATTATAAGGTATTTTCAACGATACACTGTATATTACGTTATATTACATGGTATTTTCTATGATACACTGCATATTACGTTATATTATAAGGTATTTTCAATGATACACTGCATATTACGTTATATTATAAGGTATTTTCAATGATACACTGCATATTACGTTATATTACAAGGTATTTTCAATGATACACTGCATATTACGTTATATTATAAGGTATTTTCAATGATACACTGGATATTACGCTATATTATAAGGTATTTTCATTGATATACTGCATATTACGATATATTAGAAGGTATTTTCAATGATACACTGCATATTACGTTATATTATAAGGTATTTTCAATGATACACTGTATATTACGTTATATTACATGGTATTTTCTATGATACACTGCATATTACGTTATATTATAAGGTATTTTCAATGATACACTGCATATTACGTTATATTATAAGGTATTTTCAATGATACACTGCATATTACGTTATATTACAAGGTATTTTCAATGATACACTGCATATTACGTTATATTATAAGGTATTTTCAATGATACACTGCATATTACGTTATATTATAAGGTATTTTCAATGATAAACTACGATATATTAGAAGGTATTTTCAATGATATACTGTATATTACGTTGTAGTATAAGGTATTTTCAATGAAACACTGCATATTACGTCATATTAGATGGTATTGCCAATGATACACTGCATATTACGTTATATTATAAGGTTATTTGCAATGAAACACTGTATGTTACGTTATATTAAAAGGTATTTTCAATGATGCACTGCATATTACGTTATATTATAAGGAATTTTCAATGATACACTGCATATTACGTGATATTATAAGGTTATTTGCAATGAAACACTGCATATTACGTTATATTATAAGGAATTTTCAATGATAAACTACGATATAATATAAGGTATTTTCAATGATACACTACATATTACGTCATATTATAAGTTATTTCCAATGATACAATGCAAATTACGTTATATTATAAGGAATTTTCAATGATAAACTACGATATATTATAAGGTATTTTCAATGATACACTGCATATTTCGTTATATTATAAGGTATTTTCAATGATACACTGTATATTACGTTATATTACATGGTATTTTCTATGATACACTGCATATTACGTTATATTATAAGGTATTTTCAATGATACACTGCATATTACGTTATATTATAAGGCATTTTCAATGATACACTGCATATTACGTTTTATTATAAGGTATTTTCAATGATAAACTACGATATATTATAAGGTATTTTCAATGATACACTACAAATTACGATATATTATAAGGTATTTTCAATGATACACTGCATATTACGTTATATTATAAGGTATTTTCAACGATACACTGTATATTACGTTATATTACATGGTATTTTCTATGATACACTGCATATTACGTTATATTATAAGGTATTTTCAATGATACACTGTATATTACGTTATATTATAAGGTATTTTCAATGATACACTGCATATTACGTTATATTACAAGGTATTTTCAATGATACACTGCATATTACGTTATATTATAAGGTATTTTCAATGATACACTGGATATTACGCTATATTATAAGGTATTTTCATTGATATACTGCATATTACGATATATTAGAAGGTATTTTCAATGATACACTGCATATTACGTTATATCATAAGGTATTTTCAATGATACACTGTATATTACGTTATATTACATGGTATTTTCTATGATACACTGCATATTACGTTATATTATAAGGTATTTTCAATGATACACTGCATATTACGTTATATTATAAGGCATTTTCAATGATACACTGCATATTACGTTTTATTATAAGGTATTTTCAATGATAAACTACGATATATTATAAGGTATTTTCAATGATACACTACAAATTACGATATATTATAAGGTATTTTCAATGATACACTGCATATTACGTTATATTACAAGGTATTTTCAATGATACACTGCATATTACGTTATATTATAAGGTATTTTCAATGATACACTGGATATTACGCTATATTATAAGGTATTTTCATTGATATACTGCATATTACGATATATTAGAAGGTATTTTCAATGATACACTGCATATTACGTTATATTATAAGGTATTTTCAATGATACACTGTATATTACGTTATATTACATGGTATTTTCTATGATACACTGCATATTACGTTATATTATAAGGTATTTTCAATGATACACTGCATATTACGTTATATTATAAGGTATTTTCAATGATACACTGCATATTACGTTATATTACAAGGTATTTTCAATGATACACTGCATATTACGTTATATTATAAGGTATTTTCAATGATACACTGCATATTACGTTATATTATAAGGTATTTTCAATGATAAACTACGATATATTAGAAGGTATTTTCAATGATATACTGTATATTACGTTGTAGTATAAGGTATTTTCAATGATACACTGCATATTACGTCATATTAGATGGTATTGCCAATGATACACTGCATATTACGTTATATTATAAGGTTATTTGCAATGAAACACTGTATGTTACGTTATATTAAAAGGTATTTTCAATGATGCACTGCATATTACGTTATATTATAAGGAATTTTCAATGATACACTGCATATTACGTGATATTATAAGGTTATTTGCAATGAAACACTGCATATTACGTTATATTATAAGGAATTTTCAATGATAAACTACGATATAATATAAGGTATTTTCAATGATACACTACATATTACGTCATATTATAAGTTATTTCCAATGATACAATGCAAATTACGTTATATTATAAGGAATTTTCAATGATAAACTACGATATATTATAAGGTATTTTCAATGATACACTGCATATTTCGTTATATTATAAGGTATTTTCAATTATACACTACAAATTACGATATATTATAAGGTACCTTCAATGATACACTACAAATTACGATATATTATAAGGTATTCTCAATGATACACTGCATATTTCGTTATATTATAAGGCATTTTCAATGATACACTGCATATTACGTTTTATTATAAGGTATTTTCAATGATAAACTACGATATATTATAAGGTATTTTCAATGATACACTGCATATTTCGTTATATTATAAGGTATTTTCAATTATACACTACGAATTACGATATATTATAAGGTATCTTCAATGATACACTACAAATTACGATATATTATAAGGTATTTTCAATGATACACTGCATATTACTTTATATTATAAGGTATTCTCAATGGTACACTGCATATTACGTTATATTATAAGGAATTCTCAATGATAAACTACGATATATTACAAGGTATTTTCAATGATACACTGCATATTACGTCATATTATAAGGAATTTTCAATGATACACTGCATATTACGTTATATTATAAGGTATTTTCAATGATACACTGGATATTACGCTATATTATAAGGTATTTTCATTGATATACTGCATATTACGATATATTAGAAGGTATTTTCAATGATACACTGCATATTACGTTATATCATAAGGTATTTTCAATGATACACTGTATATTACGTTATATTACATGGTATTTTCTATGATACACTGCATATTACGTTATATTATAAGGTATTTTCAATGATACACTGCATATTACGTTATATTATAAGGCATTTTCAATGATACACTGCATATTACGTTTTATTATAAGGTATTTTCAATGATAAACTACGATATATTATAAGGTATTTTCAATGATACACTACAAATTACGATATATTATAAGGTATTTTCAATGATACACTGCATATTACGTTATATTATAAGGTATTTTCAACGATACACTGTATATTACGTTATATTACATGGTATTTTCTATGATACACTGCATATTACGTTATATTATAAGGTATTTTCAATGATACACTGCATATTACGTTATATTATAAGGTATTTTCAATGATACACTGCATATTACGTTATATTACAAGGTATTTTCAATGATACACTGCATATTACGTTATATTATAAGGTATTTTCAATGATACACTGGATATTACGCTATATTATAAGGTATTTTCATTGATATACTGCATATTACGATATATTAGAAGGTATTTTCAATGATACACTGCATATTACGTTATATCATAAGGTATTTTCAATGATACACTGTATATTACGTTATATTACATGGTATTTTCTATGATACACTGCATATTACGTTATATTATAAGGTATTTTCAATGATACACTGCATATTACGTTATATTATAAGGCATTTTCAATGATACACTGCATATTACGTTTTATTATAAGGTATTTTCAATGATAAACTACGATATATTATAAGGTATTTTCAATGATACACTACAAATTACGATATATTATAAGGTATTTTCAATGATACACTGCATATTACTTTATATTATAAGGTATTCTCAATGATACACTGCATATTACGTTATATTATAAGGAATTCTCAATGATAAACTACGATATATTACAAGGTATTTTCAATGATACACTGCATATTACGTCATATTATAAGGAATTTTCAATGATACACTGCATATTACGTTATATTATAAGGTTATTTGCAATGAAACACTGCATATTACGTTATATTATAAGGAATTCTCAATGATAAACTACGATATATTACAATGTATTTTCAATGATACACTGCATATTACGTCATATTATAAGGAATTTTCAATGATACACTGCATATTACGTTATATTATAAGGTATTTTCAATGATACACTGCATATTACGTTATATTATAAGGTATTTTCAATGATACACTGTATATTACATGGTATTTTCTATGATATACTGCATATTACGTTATATTATAAGGTATTTTCAATGATACCCTGCATATTACGTTATATTATAAGGTATTTTCAATGATACACTGCATATTACGTTATATTATAAGGTATTTTCAATGATAAACTACGATATATTAGAAGGTATTTTCAATGATACACTGCATATTACGTTATATTATAAGGTATTTTCAATGATACACTGCATATTACGTTATATTATAAGGTATTTTCAATGATAAACTACGATATATTAGAAGGTATTTTCAATGATACACTGCATATTACGTTATATTATAAGGTATTTTCAATGATACACTGTATATTACGTTATATTACATGGTATTTTCTATGATACACTGCATATTACGTTATATTATAAGGTATTTTCAATGATACACTGCATATTACGTTATATTATATGGTATTTTCTATGATACACTGCATATTACGTTATATTATAAGGTATTTTCAATGATACACTGCATATTACGTTATATTATAAGGTATTTTCAATGATACACTGCATATTACGTTATATTATAAGGTATTTTCAATGATAAACTACGATATATTAGAAGGTATTTTCATTGATACACTGCATATTACGTTATATTATAAGGTATTTTCAATGATACACTGTATATTACATTATATTACATGGTATTTTCTATGATACACTGCATATTACGTTATATTATAAGGTATTTTCAATGATACACTGCATATTATGTTATATTATAAGGTATTTTCAATGATACACTGCATATTACGTTATATTATAAGGTATTTTCAATGATACACTGCATATTACGTTATATTATAAGGTATTTTCAATGATACACTGCATATTACGCTATATTATAAGGTATTTTCAATGATACACTGCATATTACGCTATATTATAAGGTATTTTCAATGATACACTACATATTACGTTATATTATAAGGTATTTTCAATGATACACTGCATATTACGCTATATTATAAGGTATTTTCAATGATACACTGCATATTACGCTATATTATAAGGTATTTTCAATGATACACTGCATATTACGCCATATTATAAGGTATTTTCAATGATACACTACATATTACGTTATATTATAAGGTATTTTCAATGATACACTGCATGTTACTTTATATTATAAGGTATTTTAAATGATACACTGCATATTACGTTATATTATAAGGTATTTTCTATGATACACTGCATATTAGGATATGTTATAAGGTATTTTCAATGATACACTGCATATTACGTTATATTATAAGGTATTTTCAATGATAAACTACGATATATTAGAAGGTATTTTCAATGATACACTGCATATTACGTTATATTATAAGGTATTTTCAATGATAAACAACGATATATTAGAAGGTATTTTCAATGATACACTGCATATTACGTTATATTATAAGGTATTTTCAATGATACACTGTATAATACGTTATATTACATGGTATTTTCTATGATACACTGCATATTACGTTATATTATAAGGTATTTTCTATGATAAACTACATATTACGATATATTATAAGGTATTTTCAATGATATACTGTATATTACGTTGTAGTATAAGGTATTTTCAATGAAACACTGCATATTACGTCATATTAGATGGTATTGCCAATGATACACTGCATATTACGTTATATTATAAGGTTATTTGCAATGAAACACTGTATGTTACGTTATATTAAAAGGTATTTTCAATGATGCACTGCATATTACGTTATATTATAAGGAATTTTCAATGATACACTGCATATTACGTGATATTATAAGGTTATTTGCAATGAAACACTGCATATTACGTTATATTATAAGGAATTTTCAATGATAAACTACGATATAATATAAGGTATTTTCAATGATACACTGCATATTACGTTATATTATAAGGTATTTTCAATGATACACTGCATATTACGTTATATTATAAGGTATTTTCAATGATAAACTACGATATATTAGACGGTATTTTCAATGATACACTGCATATTACGTTATATTATTAGGTATTTTCAATGATACACTGTATATTACGTTATATTATATGGTATTTTCTATGATACACTGCATATTACGTTATATTATAAGGTATTTTCAATGATACACTGCATATTACGTTATATTATAAGGTATTTTCAATGATACACTGCATATTACGTTATATTATAAGGTGTTTTCAATGATAAACTACGATATATTAGAAGGTATTTTCATTGATACACTGCATATTACGTTATATTATAAGGTATTTTCAATGATACACTGTATATTACATTATATTACATGGTATTTTCTATGATACACTGCATATTACGTTATATTATAAGGTATTTTCAATGATACACTGCATATTATGTTATATTATAAGGTATTTTCAATGATACACTGCATATTACGTTATATTATAAGGTATTTTCAATGATAAACTACGATATATTAGAAGGTATTTTCAATGATACACTGCATATTACGTTATATTATAAGGTATTTTCAATGATACACTGCATATTACGTTATATTATAAGGTATTTTCAATGATAAACTACGATATATTAGAAGGTATTTTCAATGATACACTGCATATTACGTTATATTATAAGGTATTTTCAATGATACACTGTATATTACGTTATATTACATGGTATTTTCTATGATACACTGCATATTACGTTATATTATAAGGTATTTTCAATGATACACTGCATATTACGTTATATTATATGGTATTTTCAATGATACACTGCATATTACGTTATATTATAAGGTATTTTCAATGATACACTGTATATTACGTTATATTACATGGTATTTTCTATGATACACTGCATATTACGTTATATTATAAGGTATTTTCAATGATACACTGCATATTACGTTATATTATATGGTATTTTCAATGATACACTGCATATTACGTTATATTACAAGGTATTTTCAATGATACACTGCATATTACCTTGTAATATAACGTAATTTCAATGATAAACTACGATATATTAGAAGGTATTTTCAATGATACACTGCATATTACGTTATATTATAAGGTATTTTCAATGATACACTGTATATTACGTTATATTATATGGTATTTTCTATGATACACTGCATATTACGTTATATTATAAGGTATTTTCAATGATACACTGCATATTACGTTATATTATAAGGTATTTTCAATGATACACTGTATATTACGTTATATTACATGGTATTTTCTATGATACACTGCATATTACGTCATATTAGATGGTATTGCCAATGATACACTGCATATTACGTTATATTATAAGGTATTTTCAATGATACACTGCATATTACGTTATATTATAAGGTATTTTCAATGATACACTGCATATTACGCTATATTATAAGGTATTTTCAATGATACACTACATATTACGTTATATTATAAGGTATTTTCAATGATAAACTACGATATATTAGAAGGTATTTTCATTGATACACTGCATATTACGTTATATTATAAGGTATTTTCAATGATACACTGCATATTACGTGATATTATAAGGTTATTTGCAATGAAACACTGCATATTACGTTATATTATAAGGAATTTTCAATGATAAACTACGATATAATATAAGGTACACTGATATATTACAATGTATTTTCAATGATACACTGCATATTACGTCATATTATAAGGAATTTTCAATGATACACTGCATATTACGTTATATTATAAAGTTATTTGCAATGAAACACTGCATATTACGTTATATTATAAGGAATTCTCAATGATAAACTACGATATATTACATGGTATTTTCTATGATACACTGCATATTACGTTATATTATAAGGTATTTTCAATGATACACTGCATATTACGTTATATTATAAGGTATTTTCAATGATACACTGTATATTACATGGTATTTTCAATGATACACTGCATATTACGTTATATTATAAGGTATTTTCAATGATACACTGCATATTACGTTATATTATAAGGTATTTTCAATGATAAACTACGATATATTAGAAGGTATTTTCAATGATACACTGCATATTACGTTATATTATAAGGTATTTTCAATGATACACTGTATATTACGTTATATTACATGGTATTTTCTATGATACACTGCATATTACGTTATATTATAAGGTATTTTCAATGATACACTGCATATTACGTTATATTATAAGGTATTTTCAATGATACACTGCATATTACGTTATATTATAAGGTATTTTCAATGATACACTGCATATTACGTTATATTATAAGGTATTTTCAATGATACACTGCATATTACGTTATATTATAAGGTGTTTTCAATGATAAACTACGATATATTAGAAGGTATTTTCATTGATACACTGCATATTACGTTATATTATAAGGAATTTTCAATGATACACTGCATATTACGTGATATTATAAGGTTATTTGCAATGAAACACTGCATATTACGTTATATTATAAGGAATTTTCAATGATAAACTACGATATAATATAAGGTATTTTCAATGATACACTGCATATTACGTTATATTACAAGGTATTTTCAATGATACACTGCATATTACGTTATAATATAAGGTATTTTCAATGATAAACTACGATATATTAGACGGTATTTTCAATGATACACTGCATATTACGTTATATTATTAGGTATTTTCAATGATACACTGTATATTACGTTATATTATATGGTATTTTCTATGATACACTGCATATTACGTTATATTATAAGGTATTTTCAATGATACACTGCATATTACGTTATATTATAAGGTATTTTCAATGATACACTGCATATTACGTTATATTATAAGGTGTTTTCAATGATAAACTACGATATATTAGAAGGTATTTTCATTGATACACTGCATATTACGTTATATTATAAGGTATTTTCAATGATACACTGTATATTACATTATATTACATGGTATTTTCTATGATACACTGCATATTACGTTATATTATAAGGTATTTTCAATGATACACTGCATATTATGTTATATTATAAGGTATTTTCAATGATACACTGCATATTACGTTATATTATAAGGTATTTTCAATGATAAACTACGATATATTAGAAGGTATTTTCAATGATACACTGCATATTACGTTATATTATAAGGTATTTTCAATGATACACTGCATATTACGTTATATTATAAGGTATTTTCAATGATAAACTACGATATATTAGAAGGTATTTTCAATGATACACTGCATATTACGTTATATTATAAGGTATTTTCAATGATACACTGTATATTACGTTATATTACATGGTATTTTCTATGATACACTGCATATTACGTTATATTATAAGGTATTTTCAATGATACACTGCATATTACGTTATATTATATGGTATTTTCAATGATACACTGCATATTACGTTATATTATAAGGTATTTTCAATGATACACTGTATATTACGTTATATTACATGGTATTTTCTATGATACACTGCATATTACGTTATATTATAAGGTATTTTCAATGATACACTGCATATTACGTTATATTATATGGTATTTTCAATGATACACTGCATATTACGTTATATTACAAGGTATTTTCAATGATACACTGCATATTACGTTATAATATAAGGTATTTTCAATGATAAACTACGATATATTAGAAGGTATTTTCAATGATACACTGCATATTACGTTATATTATAAGGTATTTTCAATGATACACTGTATATTACGTTATATTACATGGTATTTTCTATGATACACTGCATATTACGTTATATTATAAGGTATTTTCAATGATACACTGCATATTACGTTATATTATAAGGTATTTTCAATGATACACTGTATATTACGTTATATTACATGGTATTTTCTATGATACACTGCATATTACGTCATATTAGATGGTATTGCCAATGATACACTGCATATTACGTTATATTATAAGGTATTTTCAATGATACACTGCATATTACGCTATATTATAAGGTATTTTCAATGATACACTGCATATTACGCTATATTATAAGGTATTTTCAATGATACACTACATATTACGTTATATTATAAGGTATTTTCAATGATAAACTACGATATATTAGAAGGTATTTTCATTGATACACTGCATATTACGTTATATTATAAGGTATTTTCAATGATACACTGCATATTACGTGATATTATAAGGTTATTTGCAATGAAACACTGCATATTACGTTATATTATAAGGAATTTTCAATGATAAACTACGATATAATATAAGGTACACTGATATATTACAATGTATTTTCAATGATACACTGCATATTACGTCATATTATAAGGAATTTTCAATGATACACTGCATATTACGTTATATTATAAAGTTATTTGCAATGAAACACTGCATATTACGTTATATTATAAGGAATTCTCAATGATAAACTACGATATATTACATGGTATTTTCTATGATACACTGCATATTACGTTATATTATAAGGTATTTTCAATGATACACTGCATATTACGTTATATTATAAGGTATTTTCAATGATACACTGTATATTACATGGTATTTTCAATGATACACTGCATATCACGTTATATTATAAGGTATTTTCAATGATACACTGCATATTACGTTATATTATAAGGTATTTTCAATGATAAACTACGATATATTAGAAGGTATTTTCAATGATACACTGCATATTACGTTATATTATAAGGTATTTTCAATGATACACTGTATATTACGTTATATTACATGGTATTTTCTATGATACACTGCATATTACGTTATATTATAAGGTATTTTCAATGATACACTGCATATTACGTTATATTATAAGGTATTTTCAATGATACACTGCATATTACGTTATATTATAAGGTATTTTCAATGATACACTGCATATTACGTTATATTATAAGGTATTTTCAATGATACACTGCATATTACGTTATATTATAAGGTGTTTTCAATGATAAACTACGATATATTAGAAGGTATTTTCATTGATACACTACAAATTACGATATATTATAAGGTATTTTCAATGATACACTGCATATTACTTTATATTATAAGGTATTCTCAATGATACACTGCATATTACGTTATATTATAAGGAATTCTCAATGATAAACTACGATATATTACAAGGTATTTTCAATGATACACTGCATATTACGTCATATTATAAGGAATTTTCAATGATACACTGCATATTACGTTATATTATAAGGTTATTTGCAATGAAACACTGCATATTACGTTATATTATAAGGAATTCTCAATGATAAACTACGATATATTACAATGTATTTTCAATGATACACTGCATATTACGTCATATTATAAGGTATTTTCAATGATACACTGCATATTACGTTATATTATAAGGTATTTTCAATGATACACTGCATATTACGTTATATTATAAGGTATTTTCAATGATACACTGTATATTACATGGTATTTTCTATGATATACTGCATATTACGTTATATTATAAGGTATTTTCAATGATACACTGCATATTACGTTATATTATAAGGTATTTTCAATGATACACTGCATATTACGTTATATTATAAGGTATTTTCAATGATAAACTACGATATATTAGAAGGTATTTTCAATGATACACTGCATATTACGTTATATTATAAGGTATTTTCAATGATACACTGCATATTACGTTATATTATAAGGTATTTTCAATGATAAACTACGATATATTAGAAGGTATTTTCAATGATACACTGCATATTACGTTATATTATAAGGTATTTTCAATGATACACTGTATATTACGTTATATTACATGGTATTTTCTATGATACACTGCATATTACGTTATATTATAAGGTATTTTCAATGATACACTGCATATTACGTTATATTATATGGTATTTTCTATGATACACTGCATATTACGTTATATTATAAGGTATTTTCAATGATACACTGCATATTACGTTATATTATAAGGTATTTTCAATGATACACTGCATATTACGTTATATTATAAGGTTATTTGCAATGAAACACTGCATATTACGTTATATTATAAGGAATTTTCAATGATAAACTACGATATAATATAAGGTATTTTCAATGATTCACTACATATTACGTCATATTATAAGTTATTTCCAATGATACAATGCAAATTACGTTATATTATAAGGAATTTTCAATGATAAACTACGATATATTATAAGGTATTTTCAATGATACACTGCATATTTCGTTATATTATAAGGTATTTTCAATTATACACTACAAATTACGATATATTATAAGGTACCTTCAATGATACACTACAAATTACGATATATTATAAGGTATTCTCAATGATACACTGCATATTTCGTTATATTATAAGGCATTTTCAATGATACACTGCATATTACGTTTTATTATAAGGTATTTTCAATGATAAACTACGATATATTATAAGGTATTTTCAATGATACACTACAAATTACGATATATTATAAGGTATTTTCAATGATACACTGCATATTACTTTATATTATAAGGTATTCTCAATGATACACTGCATATTACGTTATATTATAAGGAATTCTCAATGATAAACTACGATATATTACAAGGTATTTTCAATGATACACTGCATATTACGTCATATTATAAGGAATTTTCAATGATACACTGCATATTACGTTATATTATAAGGTTATTTGCAATGAAACACTGCATATTACGTTATATTATAAGGAATTCTCAATGATAAACTACGATATATTACAATGTATTTTCAATGATACACTGCATATTACGTCATATTATAAGGAATTTTCAATGATACACTGCATATTACGTTATATTATAAGGTATTTTCAATGATACACTGCATATTACGTTATATTATAAGGTATTTTCAATGATACACTGTATATTACATGGTATTTTCTATGATATACTGCATATTACGTTATATTATAAGGTATTTTCAATGATACCCTGCATATTACGTTATATTATAAGGTATTTTCAATGATACACTGCATATTACGTTATATTATAAGGTATTTTCAATGATAAACTACGATATATTAGAAGGTATTTTCAATGATACACTGCATATTACGTTATATTATAAGGTATTTTCAATGATACACTGCATATTACGTTATATTATAAGGTATTTTCAATGATAAACTACGATATATTAGAAGGTATTTTCAATGATACACTGCATATTACGTTATATTATAAGGTATTTTCAATGATACACTGTATATTACGTTATATTACATGGTATTTTCTATGATACACTGCATATTACGTTATATTATAAGGTATTTTCAATGATACACTGCATATTACGTTATATTATATGGTATTTTCTATGATACACTGCATATTACGTTATATTATAAGGTATTTTCAATGATACACTGCATATTACGTTATATTATAAGGTATTTTCAATGATACACTGCATATTACGTTATATTATAAGGTGTTTTCAATGATAAACTACGATATATTAGAAGGTATTTTCATTGATACACTGCATATTACGTTATATTATAAGGTATTTTCAATGATACACTGTATATTACATTATATTACATGGTATTTTCTATGATACACTGCATATTACGTTATATTATAAGGTATTTTCAATGATACACTGCATATTATGTTATATTATAAGGTATTTTCAATGATACACTGCATATTACGTTATATTATAAGGTATTTTCAATGATACACTGCATATTACGTTATATTATAAGGTATTTTCAATGATACACTGCATATTACGCTATATTATAAGGTATTTTCAATGATACACTGCATATTACGCTATATTATAAGGTATTTTCAATGATACACTACATATTACGTTATATTATAAGGTATTTTCAATGATACACTGCATATTACGCTATATTATAAGGTATTTTCAATGATACACTGCATATTACGCTATATTATAAGGTATTTTCAATGATACACTGCATATTACGCCATATTATAAGGTATTTTCAATGATACACTACATATTACGTTATATTATAAGGTATTTTCAATGATACACTGCATGTTACTTTATATTATAAGGTATTTTAAATGATACACTGCATATTACGTTATATTATAAGGTATTTTCTATGATACACTGCATATTAGGATATGTTATAAGGTATTTTCAATGATACACTGCATATTACGTTATATTATAAGGTATTTTCAATGATAAACTACGATATATTAGAAGGTATTTTCAATGATACACTGCATATTACGTTATATTATAAGGTATTTTCAATGATAAACAACGATATCTTAGAAGGTATTTTCAATGATACACTGCATATTACGTTATATTATAAGGTATTTTCAATGATACACTGTATATTACGTTATATTACATGGTATTTTCTATGATACACTGCATATTACGTTATATTATAAGGTATTTTCTATGATAAACTACATATTACGATATATTATAAGGTATTTTCAATGATATACTGTATATTACGTTGTAGTATAAGGTATTTTCAATGAAACACTGCATATTACGTCATATTAGATGGTATTGCCAATGATACACTGCATATTACGTTATATTATAAGGTTATTTGCAATGAAACACTGTATGTTACGTTATATTAAAAGGTATTTTCAATGATGCACTGCATATTACGTTATATTATAAGGAATTTTCAATGATACACTGCATATTACGTGATATTATAAGGTTATTTGCAATGAAACACTGCATATTACGTTATATTATAAGGAATTTTCAATGATAAACTACGATATAATATAAGGTATTTTCAATGATACACTGCATATTACGTTATATTATAAGGTATTTTCAATGATACACTGCATATTACGTTATAATATAAGGTATTTTCAATGATAAACTACGATATATTAGACGGTATTTTCAATGATACACTGCATATTACGTTATATTATTAGGTATTTTCAATGATACACTGTATATTACGTTATATTATATGGTATTTTCTATGATACACTGCATATTACGTTATATTATAAGGTATTTTCAATGATACACTGCATATTACGTTATATTATAAGGTATTTTCAATGATACACTGCATATTACGTTATATTATAAGGTGTTTTCAATGATATACTACGATATATTAGAAGGTATTTTCATTGATACACTGCATATTACGTTATATTATAAGGTATTTTCAATGATACACTGTATATTACATTATATTACATGGTATTTTCTATGATACACTGCATATTACGTTATATTATAAGGTATTTTCAATGATACACTGCATATTATGTTATATTATAAGGTATTTTCAATGATACACTGCATATTACGTTATATTATAAGGTATTTTCAATGATAAACTACGATATATTAGAAGGTATTTTCAATGATACACTGCATATTACGTTATATTATAAGGTATTTTCAATGATACACTGCATATTACGTTATATTATAAGGTATTTTCAATGATAAACTACGATATATTAGAAGGTATTTTCAATGATACACTGCATATTACGTTATATTATAAGGTATTTTCAATGATACACTGTATATTACGTTATATTACATGGTATTTTCTATGATACACTGCATATTACGTTATATTATAAGGTATTTTCAATGATACACTGCATATTACGTTATATTATATGGTATTTTCAATGATACACTGCATATTACGTTATATTACAAGGTATTTTCAATGATACACTGCATATTACGTTATAATATAAGGTATTTTCAATGATAAACTACGATATATTAGAAGGTATTTTCAATGATACACTGCATATTACGTTATATTATAAGGTATTTTCAATGATACACTGTATATTACGTTATATTATATGGTATTTTCTATGATACACTGCATATTACGTTATATTATAAGGTATTTTCAATGATACACTGCATATTACGTTATATTATAAGGTATTTTCAATGATACACTGTATATTACGTTATATTACATGGTATTTTCTATGATACACTGCATATTACGTCATATTAGATGGTATTGCCAATGATACACTGCATATTACGTTATATTATAAGGTATTTTCAATGATACACTGCATATTACGCTATATTATAAGGTATTTTCAATGATACACTGCATATTACGCTATATTATAAGGTATTTTCAATGATACACTACATATTACGTTATATTATAAGGTATTTTCAATGATAAACTACGATATATTAGAAGGTATTTTCAATGATACACTGCATATTACGTTATATTATAAGGTATTTTCAATGATACACTGCATATTACGTGATATTATAAGGTTATTTGCAATGAAACACTGCATATTACGTTATATTATAAGGAATTTTCAATGATAAACTACGATATAATATAAGGTACACTGATATATTACAATGTATTTTCAATGATACACTGCATATTACGTCATATTATAAGGAATTTTCAATGATACACTGCATATTACGTTATATTATAAAGTTATTTGCAATGAAACACTGCATATTACGTTATATTATAAGGAATTCTCAATGATAAACTACGATATATTACATGGTATTTTCTATGATACACTGCATATTACGTTATATTATAAGGTATTTTCAATGATACACTGCATATTACGTTATATTATAAGGTATTTTCAATGATACACTGTATATTACATGGTATTTTCAATGATACACTGCATATTACGTTATATTATAAGGTATTTTCAATGATACACTGCATATTACGTTATATTATAAGGTATTTTCAATGATAAACTACGATATATTAGAAGGTATTTTCAATGATACACTGCATATTACGTTATATTATAAGGTATTTTCAATGATACACTGTATATTACGTTATATTACATGGTATTTTCTATGATACACTGCATATTACGTTATATTATAAGGTATTTTCAATGATACACTGCATATTACGTTATATTATAAGGTATTTTCAATGATACACTGCATATTACGTTATATTATAAGGTATTTTCAATGATACACTGCATATTACGTTATATTATAAGGTATTTTCAATGATACACTGCATATTACGTTATATTATAAGGTGTTTTCAATGATAAACTACGATATATTAGAAGGTATTTTCATTGATACACTGCATATTACGTTATATTATAAGGTATTTTCAATGATACACTGTATATTACATTATATTACATGGTATTTTCTATGATACACTGCATATTACGTTATATTATAAGGTATTTTCAATGATACACTGCATATTATGTTATATTATAAGGTATTTTCAATGATACACTGCATATTACGTTATATTATAAGGTATTTTCAATGATACACTGCATATTACGTTATATTATAAGGTATTTTCAATGATACACTGCATATTACGTTATATTACAAGGTATTTTCAATGATACACTGCATATTACGTTATAATATAAGGTATTTTCAATGATAAACTACGATATATTAGAAGGTACTTTCAATGATACACTGCATATTACGTTATATTATAAGGTATTTTCAATGATACACTGTATATTACGTTATATTATATGGTATTTTCTATGATACACTGCATATTACGTTATATTATAAGGTATTTTCAATGATACACTGCATATTACGTTATATTATTAGGTATTTTCAATGATACACTGCATATTACGTTATATTATAAGGTGTTTTCAATGATAAACTACGATATATTAGAAGGTATTTTCATTGATACACTGCATATTACATTATATTACATGGTATTTTCAATGATACACTGTATATTACATTATATTACATGGTATTTTCTATGATACACTGCATATTACGTTATATTATAAGGTATTTTCAATGATACACTGCATATTATGTTATATTATAAGGTATTTTCAATGATACACTGCATATTACGTTATATTATAAGGTATTTTCAATGATACACTGCATATTACGTTATATTATAAGGTATTTTCAATGATACACTGCATATTACGCTATATTATAAGGTATTTTCAATGATACACTGCATATTACGCTATATTATAAGGTATTTTCAATGATACACTACATATTACGTTATATTATAAGGTATTTTCAATGATACACTGCATGTTACTTTATATTATAAGGTATTTTAAATGATACACTGCATATTACGTTATATTATAAGGTATTTTCTATGATACACTGCATATTAGGATATGTTATAAGGTATTTTCAATGATACACTGCATATTACGTTATATTATAAGGTATTTTCAATGATAAACTACGATATATTAGAAGGTATTTTCAATGATACACTGCATATTACGTTATATTATAAGGTATTTTCAATGATAAACAACGATATATTAGAAGGTATTTTCAATGATACACTGCATATTACGTTATATTATAAGGTATTTTCAATGATACACTGTATATTACGTTATATTACATGGTATTTTCTATGATATACTGCATATTACGTTATATTATAAGGTATTTTCAATGATACACTGCATATTATGTTATATTATAAGGTATTTTCAATGATACACTGCATATTACGTTATATTATAAGGTATTTTCAATGATACACTGCATATTACGTTATATTATAAGGTATTTTCAATGATACACTGCATATTACGTTATATTACAAGGTATTTTCAATGATACACTGCATATTACGTTATAATATAAGGTATTTTCAATGATAAACTACGATATATTAGAAGGTATTTTCAATGATACACTGCATATTACGTTATATTATAAGGTATTTTCAATGATACACTGTATATTACGTTATATTATATGGTATTTTCTATGATACACTGCATATTACGTTATATTATAAGGTATTTTCAATGATACACTGCATATTACGTTATATTATAAGGTATTTTCAATGATACACTGCATATTACGTTATATTATAAGGTGTTTTCAATGATAAACTACGATATATTAGAAGGTATTTTCATTGATACACTGCATATTACGTTATATTATAAGGTATTTTCAATGATACACTGTATATTACATTATATTACATGGTATTTTCTATGATAACTGCATATTACGTTATATTATAAGGTATTTTCAATGATACACTGCATATTATGTTATATTATAAGGTATTTTCAATGATACACTGCATATTACGTTATATTATAAGGTATTTTCAATGATACACTGCATATTACGTTATATTATAAGGTATTTTCAATGACACACTGCATATTACGCTATATTATAAGGTATTTTCAATGATACACTGCATATTACGCTATATTATAAGGTATTTTCAATGATACACTACATATTACGTTATATTATAAGGTATTTTCAATGATACACTGCATGTTACTTTATATTATAAGGTATTTTAAATGATACACTGCATATTACGTTATATTATAAGGTATTTTCTATGATACACTGCATATTAGGATATGTTATAAGGTATTTTCAATGATACACTGCACATTACGTTATATTATAAGGTATTTTCAATGATAAACTACGATATATTAGAAGGTATTTTCAATGATACACTGCATATTACGTTATATTATAAGGTATTTTCAATGATAAACAACGATATATTAGAAGGTATTTTCAATGATACACTGCATATTACGTTATATTATAAGGTATTTTCAATGATACACTGTATATTACGTTATATTACATGGTATTTTCTATGATATACTGCATATTACGTTATATTATAAGGTATTTTCAATGATACACTGCATATTACGTTATATTATAAGGTATTTTCAATGATACACTGCATATTACGTTATATTATAAGGTATTTTCAATGATAAACTACGATATATTAGAAGGTATTTTCAATGATACACTGCATATTACGTTATATTATAAGGTATTTTCAATGATACACTGTATATTACGTTATATTACATGGTATTGCCAATGATACACTGCATATTACGTTATATTATAAGGTATTTCCAATGATAAACTACATATTACGATATATTATAAGGTATTTTCAATGATACACTGCATATTACGTTATATTATAAGGTTATTTGCAATGAAACACTGTATGTTACGTTATATTAAAAGGTATTTTCAATGATGCACTGCATATTTCGTTATATTATAAGGCATTTTCAATGATACACTGCATATTACGTTTTATTATAAGGTGTTTTCAATGATACACTGCATATTACGTTATATTATAAGGTATTTTCAATGATACACTACAAATTACGATATATTATAAGGTATTTTCAATGATAAACTACAAATTACGATATATTATAAGGTATCTTCAATGATAAACTACAAATTACGATATAATATAAGGTATTTCCAATGATACACTACATATTACGTCATATTATAAGTTATTGCCAATGATACACTGCATATTACGTTATATTATAAGGTTATTTGCAATGAAACACTGTATGTTACGTTATATTAAAAGGTATTTTCAATGATGCACTGCATATTACGTTATATTATAAGGAATTTTCAATGATAAACTACGATATATTATAAGGTATTTTCAATGATACACTGCATATTTCGTTATATTATAAGGTATTTTCAATTATACACTACGAATTACGATATATTATAAGGTATCTTCAATGATACACTGCATATTACGTTATATTATAAGGTTATTTGCAATGAAACACTGT
Source organism: Lasioglossum lativentre (assembly GCA_916610255.1). Lineage (NCBI taxonomy): Eukaryota > Metazoa > Arthropoda > Insecta > Hymenoptera > Halictidae > Lasioglossum > Lasioglossum lativentre. The sequence goes on from CAKAJI010000418.1 coordinate 57,446, forward strand.
ATGTTACGTTATATTAAAAGGTATTTTCAATGATGCACTGCATATTACGTTATATTATAAGGAATTTTCAATGATAAACTACGATATATTATAAGGTATTTTCAATGATACACTGCATATTTCGTTATATTATAAGGTATTTTCAATTATACACTACGAATTACGATATATTATAAGGTATCTTCAATGATACACTACAAATTACGATATATTATAAGGTATTTTCAATGAAACACTGCATATTACTTTATATTATAAGGTATTCTCAATGATACACTGCATATTACGTTATATTATAAGGAATTCTCAATGATAAACTACGATATATTACAATGTATTTTCAATGATACACTGCATATTACGTCATATTATAAGGAATTTTCAATGATACACTGCATATTACGTTATATTATAAGGGTATTTGCAATGAAACACTGCATATTACGTTATATTATAAGGAATTCTCAATGATAAACTACGATATATTACAATGTATTTTCAATGATACACTGCATATTACGTCATATTATAAGGAATTTTCAATGATACACTGCATATTACGTTATATTATAAGGTTATTTGCAATGAAACACTGCATATTACGTTATATTATAAGGAATTCTCAATGATAAACTACGATATATTACATGGTATTTTCTATGATACACTGCATATTACGTTATATTATAAGGTATTTTCAATGATACACTGCATATTACGTTATATTATAAGGTATTTTCAATGATACACTGTATATTACATGGTATTTTCTATGATATACTGCATATTACGTTATATTATAAGGTATTTTCAATGATACACTGCATATTACGTTATATTATAAGGTATTTTCAATGATACACTGCATATTACGTTATATTATAAGGTATTTTCAATGATAAACTACGATATATTAGAAGGTATTTTCAATGATACACTGCATATTACGTTATATTATAAGGTATTTTCAATGATACACTGCATATTACGTTATATTATAAGGTATTTTCAATGATAAACTACGATATATTAGAAGGTATTTTCAATGATACACTGCATATTACGTTATATTATAAGGTATTTTCAATGATACACTGTATATTACGTTATATTACATGGTATATTCTATGATACACTGCATATTACGTTATATTATAAGGTATTTTCAATGATACACTGCATATTACGTTATATTATAAGGTATTTTCAATGATACACTGCATATTACGTTATATTACAAGGTATTTTCAATGATACACTGCATATTACGTTATAATATAAGGTATTTTCAATGATAAACTACGATATATTAGAAGGTATTTTCAATGATACACTGCATATTACGTTATATTATAAGGTATTTTCAATGATACACTGTATATTACGTTATATTATATGGTATTTTCTATGATACACTGCATATTACGTTATATTATAAGGTATTTTCAATGATACACTGCATATTACGTTATATTATAAGGTATTTTCAATGATGCACTGCATATTACGTTATATTATAAGGTGTTTTCAATGATAAACTACGATATATTAGAAGGTATTTCATTGATACACTGCATATTACGTTATATTATAAGGTATTTTCAATGATAAACAACGATATATTAGAAGGTATTTTCAATGATACACTGCATATTACGTTATATTATAAGGTATTTTCAATGATACACTGTATATTACGTTATATTACATGGTATTTTCTATGATGTACTGCATATTACGTTATATTATAAGGTATTTTCAATGATACACTGCATATTACGTTATATTATAAGGTATTTTCAATGATACACTGCATATTACGTTATATTATAAGGTATTTTCAATGATAAACTACGATATATTAGAAGGTATTTTCAATGATACACTGCATATTACGTTATATTATAAGGTATTTTCAACGATACACTGTATATTACGTTATATTACATGGTATTTTCTATGATACACTGCATATTACGTTATATTATAAGGTATTTTCAATGATACACTGTATATTACATGGTATTTTCTATGATATACTGCATATTACGTTATATTATAAGGTATTTTCAATGATACACTGCATATTACGTTATATTATAAGGTATTTTCAATGATACACTGCATATTACGTTATATTATAAGGTATTTTCAATGATAAACTACGATATATTAGAAGGTATTTTCAATGATACACTGCATATTACGTTATATTATAAGGTATTTTCAATGATACACTGTATATTACGTTATATTACATGGTATATTCTATGATACACTGCATATTACGTTATATTATAAGGTATTTTCAATGATACACTGCATATTACGTTATATTATAAGGTATTTTCAATGATACACTGCATATTACGTTATATTACAAGGTATTTTCAATGATACACTGCATATTACGTTATAATATAAGGTATTTTCAATGATAAACTACGATATATTAGAAGGTATTTTCAATGATATACTGCATATTACGTTATATTATAAGGTATTTTCAATGATACACTGTATATTACGTTATATTATATGGTATTTTCTATGATACACTGCATATTACGTTATATTATAAGGTATTTTCAATGATACACTGCATATTACGTTATATTATAAGGTATTTTCAATGATGCACTGCATATTACGTTATATTATAAGGTGTTTTCAATGATAAACTACGATATATTAGAAGGTATTTTCATTGATACACTGCATATTACGTTATATTATAAGGTATTTTCAATGATAAACAACGATATATTAGAAGGTATTTTCAATGATACACTGCATATTACGTCATATTATAAGGAATTTTCAATGATACACTGCATATTACGTTATATTATAAGGGTATTTGCAATGAAACACTGCATATTACGTTATATTATAAGGAATTCTCAATGATAAACTACGATATATTACAATGTATTTTCAATGATACACTGCATATTACGTCATATTATAAGGAATTTTCAATGATACACTGCATATTACGTTATATTATAAGGTTATTTGCAATGAAACACTGCATATTACGTTATATTATAAGGAATTCTCAATGATAAACTACGATATATTACATGGTATTTTCTATGATACACTGCATATTACGTTATATTATAAGGTATTTTCAATGATACACTGCATATTACGTTATATTATAAGGTATTTTCAATGATACACTGTATATTACGTTATATTATAAGGTATTTTCAATGATACACTGCATATTACGTTATATTATAAGGTATTTTCAATGATAAACTACGATATATTAGAAGGTATTTTCAATGATACACTGCATATCACGTTATATTATAAGGTATTTTCAATGATACACTGCATATTACGTTATATTATAAGGTATTTTCAATGATACACTGCATATTACGTTATATTATAAGGTATTTTCAATGATACACTGCATATTACGTTATATTATAAGGTATTTTCAATGATAAACTACGATATATTAGAAGGTATTTTCAATGATACACTGCATATTACGTTATATTATAAGGTATTTTCAATGATACACTGTATATTACGTTATATTACATGGTATTTTCAATGATACACTGTATATTACGTTATATTACATGGTATATTCTATGATACACTGCATATTACGTTATATTATAAGGTATTTTCAATGATACACTGCATATTACGTTATATTATAAGGTATTTTCAATGATACACTGCATATTACGTTATATTACAAGGTATTTTCAATGATACACTGCATATTACGTTATAATATAAGGTATTTTCAATGATAAACTACGATATATTAGAAGGTATTTTCAATGATACACTGCATATTACGTTATATTATAAGGTATTTTCAATGATACACTGTATATTACGTTATATTATATGGTATTTTCTATGATACACTGCATATTACGTTATATTATAAGGTATTTTCAATGATACACTGCATATTACGTTATATTATAAGGTATTTTCAATGATACACTGCATATTACGTTATATTATAAGGTGTTTTCAATGATAAACTACGATATATTAGAAGGTATTTTCATTGATACACTGCATATTACGTTATATTATAAGGTATTTTCAATGATAAACAACGATATATTAGAAGGTATTTTCAATGATACACTGCATATTACGTTATATTATAAGGTATTTTCAATGATACACTGTATATTACGTTATATTACATGGTATTTTCTATGATGTACTGCATATTACGTTATATTATAAGGTATTTTCAATGATACACTGCATATTACGTTATATTATAAGGTATTTTCAATGATACACTGCATATTACGTTATATTATAAGGTATTTTCAATGATAAACTACGATATATTAGAAGGTATTTTCAATGATACACTGCATATTACGTTATATTATAAGGTATTTTCAACGATACACTGTATATTACGTTATATTACATGGTATTTTCTATGATACACTGCATATTACGTTATATTATAAGGTATTTTCAATGATACACTGTATATTACGTTATATTATAAGGTATTTTCAATGATACACTGCATATTACGTTATATTACAAGGTATTTTCAATGATACACTGCATATTACGTTATATTATAAGGTATTTTCAATGATAAACTACGATATATTAGAAGGTATTTTCAATGATACACTGCATATTACGTTATATTATAAGGTATTTTCAATGATACACTGTATATTACGTTATATTATATGGTATTTTCTATGATACACTGCATATTACGTTATATTATAAGGTATTTTCAATGATACACTGCATATTACGTTATATTATAAGGTATTTTCAATGATACACTGCATATTACGTTATATTATAAGGTGTTTTCAATGATAAACTACGATATATTAGAAGGTATTTTCATTGATACACTGCATATTACGTTATATTATAAGGTATTTTCAATGATACACTGTATATTACATTATATTACATGGTATTTTCTATGATAACTGCATATTACGTTATATTATAAGGTATTTTCAATGATACACTGCATATTATGTTATATTATAAGGTATTTTCAATGATACACTGCATATTACGTTATATTATAAGGTATTTTCAATGATACACTGCATATTACGTTATATTATAAGGTATTTTCAATGATACACTGCATATTACGCTATATTATAAGGTATTTTCAATGATACACTACATATTACGTTATATTATAAGGTATTTTCAATGATACACTGCATGTTACTTTATATTATAAGGTATTTTAAATGATACACTGCATATTACGTTATATTATAAGGTATTTTCAATGATAAACAACGATATATTAGAAGGTATTTTCAATGATACACTGCATATTACGTTATATTATAAGGTATTTTCAATGATACACTGTATATTACGTTATATTACATGGTATTTTCTATGATATACTGCATATTACGTTATATTATAAGGTATTTTCAATGATACACTGCATATTACGTTATATTATAAGGTATTTTCAATGATACACTGCATATTACGTTATATTATAAGGTATTTTCAATGATAAACTACGATATATTAGAAGGTATTTTCAATGATACACTGCATATTACGTTATATTATAAGGTATTTTCAATGATACACTGTATATTACGTTATATTACATGGTATTGCCAATGATACACTGCATATTACGTTATATTATAAGGTATTTCCAATGATAAACTACATATTACGATATATTATAAGGTATTTTCAATGATACACTGCATATTACGTTATATTATAAGGTTATTTGCAATGAAACACTGTATGTTACGTTATATTAAAAGGTATTTTCAATGATGCACTGCATATTTCGTTATATTATAAGGCATTTTCAATGATACACTGCATATTACGTTTTATTATAAGGTGTTTTCAATGATACACTGCATATTACGTTATATTATAAGGTATTTTCAATGATACACTACAAATTACGATATATTATAAGGTATTTTCAATGATAAACTACAAATTACGATATATTATAAGGTATCTTCAATGATAAACTACAAATTACGATATAATATAAGGTATTTCCAATGATACACTACATATTACGTCATATTATAAGTTATTTCCAATGATACACTGCATATTACGTTATATTATAAGGTTATTTGCAATGAAACACTGTATGTTACGTTATATTAAAAGGTATTTTCAATGATGCACTGCATATTACGTTATATTATAAGGAATTTTCAATGATAAACTACGATATATTATAAGGTATTTTCAATGATACACTGCATATTTCGTTATATTATAAGGTATTTTCAATTATACACTACGAATTACGATATATTATAAGGTATCTTCAATGATACACTACAAATTACGATATATTATAAGGTATTTTCAATGAAACACTGCATATTACTTTATATTATAAGGTATTCTCAATGATACACTGCATATTACGTTATATTATAAGGAATTCTCAATGATAAACTACGATATATTACAAGGTATTTTCAATGATACACTGCATATTACGTCATATTATAAGGAATTTTCAATGATACACTGCATATTACGTTATATTATAAGGGTATTTGCAATGAAACACTGCATATTACGTTATATTATAAGGAATTCTCAATGATAAACTACGATATATTACAATGTATTTTCAATGATACACTGCATATTACGTCATATTATAAGGAATTTTCAATGATACACTGCATATTACGTTATATTATAAGGTTATTTGCAATGAAACACTGCATATTACGTTATATTATAAGGAATTCTCAATGATAAACTACGATATATTACATGGTATTTTCTATGATACACTGCATATTACGTTATATTATAAGGTATTTTCAATGATACACTGCATATTACGTTATATTATAAGGTATTTTCAATGATACACTGTATATTACATGGTATTTTCTATGATATACTGCATATTACGTTATATTATAAGGTATTTTCAATGATACACTGCATATTACGTTATATTATAAGGTATTTTCAATGATACACTGCATATTACGTTATATTATAAGGTATTTTCAATGATAAACTACGATATATTAGAAGGTATTTTCAATGATACACTGCATATTACGTTATATTATAAGGTATTTTCAATGATACACTGCATATTACGTTATATTATAAGGTATTTTCAATGATAAACTACGATATATTAGAAGGTATTTTCAATGATACACTGCATATTACGTTATATTATAAGGTATTTTCAATGATACACTGTATATTACGTTATATTACATGGTATATTCTATGATACACTGCATATTACGTTATATTATAAGGTATTTTCAATGATACACTGCATATTACGTTATATTATAAGGTATTTTCAATGATACACTGCATATTACGTTATATTACAAGGTATTTTCAATGATACACTGCATATTACGTTATAATATAAGGTATTTTCAATGATAAACTACGATATATTAGAAGGTATTTTCAATGATACACTGCATATTACGTTATATTATAAGGTATTTTCAATGATACACTGCATATTACGTTATATTATATGGTATTTTCTATGATACACTGCATATTACGTTATATTATAAGGTATTTTCAATGATACACTGCATATTACGTTATATTATAAGGTATTTTCAATGATGCACTGCATATTACGTTATATTATAAGGTGTTTTCAATGATAAACTACGATATATTAGAAGGTATTTTCATTGATACACTGCATATTACGTTATATTATAAGGTATTTTCAATGATAAACAACGATATATTAGAAGGTATTTTCAATGATACACTGCATTTTACGTTATATTATAAGGTATTTTCAATGATACACTGTATATTACGTTATATTACATGGTATTTTCTATGATGTACTGCATATTACGTTATATTATAAGGTATTTTAAATGATACACTGCATATTACGTTATATTATAAGGTATTTTCAATGATACACTGTATATTACGTTATATTATAAGGTATTTTCAATGATAAACTACGATATATTAGAAGGTATTTTCAATGATACACTGCATATTACGTTATATTATAAGGTATTTTCAACGATACACTGTATATTACGTTATATTACATGGTATTTTCTATGATACACTGCATATTACGTTATATTATAAGGTATTTTCAATGATACACTGTATATTACATGGTATTTTCTATGATATACTGCATATTACGTTATATTATAAGGTATTTTCAATGATACACTGCATATTACGTTATATTATAAGGTATTTTCAATGATACACTGCATATTACGTTATATTATAAGGTATTTTCAATGATAAACTACGATATATTAGAAGGTATTTTCAATGATACACTGCATATTACGTTATATTATAAGGTATTTTCAATGATACACTGTATATTACGTTATATTACATGGTATATTCTATGATACACTGCATATTACGTTATATTATAAGGTATTTTCAATGATACACTGCATATTACGTTATATTATAAGGTATTTTCAATGATACACTGCATATTACGTTATATTACAAGGTATTTTCAATGATACACTGCATATTACGTTATAATATAAGGTATTTTCAATGATAAACTACGATATATTAGAAGGTATTTTCAATGATACACTGCATATTACGTTATATTATAAGGTATTTTCAATGATACACTGTATATTACGTTATATTATATGGTATTTTCTATGATATACTGCATATTACGTTATATTATAAGGTATTTTCAATGATACACTGCATATTACGTTATATTATAAGGTATTTTCAATGATACACTGCATATTACGTTATATTATAAGGTATTTTCAATGATAAACTACGATATATTAGAAGGTATTTTCAATGATACACTGCATATCACGTTATATTATAAGGTATTTTCAATGATACACTGCATATTACGTTATATTATAAGGTATTTTCAATGATAAACTACGATATATTAGAAGGTATTTTCAATGATACACTGCATATTACGTTATATTATAAGGTATTTTCAATGATACACTGTATATTACGTTATATTACATGGTATATTCTATGATACACTGCATATTACGTTATATTATAAGGTATTTTCAATGATACACTGCATATTACGTTATATTATAAGGTATTTTCAATGATACACTGCATATTACGTTATATTACAAGGTATTCTCAACGATACACTGCATATTTCGTTATATTATAAGGTATTTTCAATGATACACTAAGATATATTAGAAGGTATTTTCAATGATACACTGCATATTACGTTATATTATAAGGTATTTTCAATGATACACTGTATATTACGTTATATTATATGGTATTTTCTATGATACACTGCATATTACGTTATATTATAAGGTATTTTCAATGATACACTGCATATTACGTTATATTATAAGGTATTTTCAATGATGCACTGCATATTACGTTATATTATAAGGTGTTTTCAATGATAAACTACGATATATTAGAAGGTATTTTCATTGATACACTGCATATTACGTTATATTATAAGGTATTTTCAATGATAAACAACGATATATTAGAAGGTATTTTCAATGATACACTGCATATTACGTTATATTATAAGGTATTTTCAATGATACACTGTATATTACGTTATATTACATGGTATTTTCTATGATGTACTGCATATTACGTTATATTATAAGGTATTTTCAATGATACACTGCATATTACGTTATATTATAAGGTATTTTCAATGATACACTGCATATTACGTTATATTATAAGGTATTTTCAATGATAAACTACGATATATTAGAAGGTATTTTCAATGATACACTGCATATTACGTTATATTATAAGGTATTTTCAACGATACACTGTATATTACGTTATATTACATGGTATTTTCTATGATACACTGCATATTACGTTATATTATAAGGTATTTTCAATGATACACTGTATATTACGTTATATTATAAGGTATTTTCAATGATACACTGCATATTACGTTATATTACAAGGTATTTTCAATGATACACTGCATATTACGTTATATTATAAGGTATTTTCAATGATACACTGGATATTACGCTATATTATAAGGTATTTTCATTGATATACTGCATATTACGATATATTAGAAGGTATTTTCAATGATACACTGCATATTACGTTATATCATAAGGTATTTTCAATGATACACTGTATATTACGTTATATTACATGGTATTTTCTATGATACACTGCATATTACGTTATATTATAAGGTATTTTCAATGATACACTGCATATTACGTTATATTATAAGGTATTTTCTATGATAAACTACATATTACGATATATTATAAGGTATTTTCAATGATATACTGTATATTACGTTGTAGTATAAGGTATTTTCAATGAAACACTGCATATTACGTCATATTAGATGGTATTGCCAATGATACACTGCATATTACGTTATATTATAAGGTTATTTGCAATGAAACACTGTATGTTACGTTATATTAAAAGGTATTTTCAATGATGCACTGCATATTACGTTATATTGTAAGGAATTTTCAATGATACACTGCATATTACGTGATATTATAAGGTTATTTGCAATGAAACACTGCATATTACGTTATATTATAAGGAATTTTCAATGATAAACTACGATATAATATAAGGTATTTTCAATGATACACTACATATTACGTCATATTATAAGTTATTTCCAATGATACAATGCAAATTACGTTATATTATAAGGAATTTTCAATGATAAACTACGATATATTATAAGGTATTTTCAATGATACACTGCATATTTCGTTATATTATAAGGTATTTTCAATTATACACTACAAATTACGATATATTATAAGGTACCTTCAATGATACACTACAAATTACGATATATTATAAGGTATTCTCAACGATACACTGCATATTTCGTTATATTATAAGGTATTTTCAATGATACACTACGATATATTAGAAGGTATTTTCAATGATACACTGCATATTACGTTATATTATAAGGTATTTTCAATGATACACTGTATATTACGTTATATTACATGGTATTTTCTATGATACACTGCATATTACGTTATATTATAAGGTATTTTCAATGATACACTGCATATTACGTTATATTATAAGGTATTTTCAATGATACACTGCATATTACGTTATATTACAAGGTATTTTCAATGATACACTGCATATTACGTTATAATATAAGGTATTTTCAATGATAAACTACGATATATTAGAAGGTATTTTCAATGATACACTGCATATTACGTTATATTATAAGGTATTTTCAATGATACACTGTATATTACGTTATATTATATGGTATTTTCTATGATACACTGCATATTACGTTATATTATAAGGTATTTTCAATGATACACTGCATATTACGTTATATTATAAGGTATTTTCAATGATACACTGCATATTACGTTATATTATAAGGTGTTTTCAATGATAAACTACGATATATTAGAAGGTATTTTCATTGATACACTGCATATTACGTTATATTATAAGGTATTTTCAATGATACACTGTATATTACATTATATTACATGGTATTTTCTATGATACACTGCATATTACGTTATATTATAAGGTATTTTCAATGATACACTGCATATTATGTTATATTATAAGGTATTTTCAATGATACACTGCATATTACGTTATATTATAAGGTATTTTCAATGATACACTGCATATTACGTTATATTATAAGGTATTTTCAATGATACACTGCATATTACGCTATATTATAAGGTATTTTCAATGATACACTGCATATTACGCTATATTATAAGGTATTTTCAATGATACACTACATATTACGTTATATTATAAGGTATTTTCAATGATACACTGCATATTACGCTATATTATAAGGTATTTTCAATGATACACTGCATATTACGCTATATTATAAGGTATTTTCAATGATACACTGCATGTTACTTTATATTATAAGGTATTTTAAATGATACACTGCATATTACGTTATATTATAAGGTATTTTCTATGATACACTGCATATTAGGATATGTTATAAGGTATTTTCAATGATACACTGCATATTACGTTATATTATAAGGTATTTTCAATGATAAACTACGATATATTAGAAGGTATTTTCAATGATACACTGCATATTACGTTATATTATAAGGTATTTTCAATGATAAACAACGATATATTAGAAGGTATTTTCAATGATACACTGCATATTACGTTATATTATAAGGTATTTTCAATGATACACTGTATATTACGTTATATTACATGGTATTTTCTATGATATACTGCATATTACGTTATATTATAAGGTATTTTCAATGATACACTGCATATTACGTTATATTATAAGGTATTTTCAATGATACACTGCATATTACGTTATAATATATGGTATTTTCAATGATAAACTACGATATATTAGAAGGTATTTTCAATGATACACTGCATATTACGTTATATTATAAGGTATTTTCAACGATACACTGTATATTACGTTATATTACATGGTATTTTCTATGATACACTGCATATTACGTTATATTATAAGGTATTTTCAATGATACACTGCATATTACGTTATATTATAAGGTATTTTCAATGATACACTGCATATTACGTTATATTATAAGGTTATTTGCAATGAAACACTGCATATTACGTTATATTATAAGGAATTTTCAATGATAAACTACGATATAATATAAGGTATTTTCAATGATACACTACATATTACGTCATATTATAAGTTATTTCCAATGATACAATGCAAATTACGTTATATTATAAGGTATTTTCAATGATAAACTACGATATATTATAAGGTATTTTCAATGATACACTGCATATTTCGTTATATTATAAGGCATTTTCAATGATACACTGCATATTACGTTTTATTATAAGGTGTTTTCAATGATACACTGCATATTACGTTATATTATAAGGTATTTTCAATGATACACTACAAATTACGATATATTATAAGGTATTTTCAATGATAAACTACAAATTACGATATATTATAAGGTATCTTCAATGATAAACTACAAATTACGATATAATATAAGGTATTTCCAATGATACACTACATATTACGTCATATTATAAGTTATTTCCAATGATAGAATGCAAATTACGTTATGTTATAAGGTATTTACAATGATAAACTACATATTACGATATATTATAAGGTATTTTCAATGATATACTGTATATTACGTTGTAGTATAAGGTATTTTCAATGATACAGTGCATATTACGTCATATTAGATGGTATTGCCAATGATACACTGCATATTACGTTATATTATAAGGTATTTCCAATGATAAACTACATATTACGATATATTATAAGGTATTTTCAATGATACACTGCATATTACGTTATATTATAAGGTTATTTGCAATGAAACACTGTATGTTACGTTATATTAAAAGGTATTTTCAATGATGCACTGCATATTACGTTATATTATAAGGAATTTTCAATGATACATTGCAAATAACGTTATATTATAAGGTTATTTGCAATGAAACACTGCATATTACGTTATATTATAAGGAATTTTCAATGATAAACTACGATATAATATAAGGTATTTTCAATGATACACTACATATTACGTCATATTATAAGTTATTTCCAATGATACAATGCAAATTACGTTATATTATAAGGAATTTTCAATGATAAACTACGATATATTATATGGTATTTTCAATGATACACTGCATATTTCGTTATATTATAAGGCATTTTCAATGATACACTGCATATTACGTTTTATTATAAGGTATTTTCAATGATACACTGCATATTACGTTATATTATAAGGTATTTTCAATGATACACTACAAATTACGATATATTATAAGGTATCTTCAATGATAAACTACAAATTACGATATAATATAAGGTATTTCCAATGATACACTACATATTACGTCATATTATAAGTTATTTCCAATGATACACTGCATATTACGTTATATTATAAGGTATTTTCAATGATACACTGCATATTACGTTATATTATAAGGTATTTTCAATGATACACTGCATATTACGTTATATTATAAGGTATTTTCAATGATACACTGCATATTACGCTATATTATAAGGTATTTTCAATGATACACTGCATATTACGCTATATTATAAGGTATTTTCAATGATACACTACATATTACGTTATATTATAAGGTATTTTCAATGATACACTGCATATTACGCTATATTATAAGGTATTTTCAATGATACACTGCATATTACGCTATATTATAAGGTATTTTCAATGATACACTGCATGTTACTTTATATTATAAGGTATTTTAAATGATACACTGCATATTACGTTATATTATAAGGTATTTTCTATGATACACTGCATATTAGGATATGTTATAAGGTATTTTCAATGATACACTGCATATTACGTTATATTATAAGGTATTTTCAATGATAAACTACGATATATTATAAGGTATTTTCAATGATACACTGCATATTACGTTATATTATAAGGTATTTTCAATGATAAACAACGATATATTAGAAGGTATTTTCAATGATACACTGCATATTACGTTATATTATAAGGTATTTTCAATGATAAACTACGATATATTAGAAGGTATTTTCAATGATACACTGCATATTACGTTATATTATAAGGTATTTTCAATGATAAACAACGATATATTAGAAGGTATTTTCAATGATACACTGCATATTACGTTATATTATAAGGTATTTTCAATGATACACTGTATATTACGTTATATTACATGGTATTTTCTATGATATACTGCATATTACGTTATATTATAAGGTATTTTCAATGATACACTGCATATTACGTTATATTATAAGGTATTTTCAATGATACACTGCATATTACGTTATATTATATGGTATTTTCAATGATAAACTACGATATATTAGAAGGTATTTTCAATGATACACTGCATATTACGTTATATTATAAGGTATTTTCAACGATACACTGTATATTACGTTATATTACATGGTATTTTCTATGATACACTGCATATTACGTTATATTATAAGGTATTTTCAATGATACACTGCATATTACGTTATATTATAAGGTATTTTCAATGATACACTGCATATTACGTTATATTATAAGGTTATTTGCAATGAAACACTGCATATTACGTTATATTATAAGGAATTTTCAATGATAAACTACGATATAATATAAGGTATTTTCAATGATACACTACATATTACGTCATATTATAAGTTATTTCCAATGATACAATGCAAATTACGTTATATTATAAGGAATTTTCAATGATAAACTACGATATATTATAAGGTATTTTCAATGATACACTGCATATTTCGTTATATTATAAGGCATTTTCAATGATACACTGCATATTACGTTTTATTATAAGGTGTTTTCAATGATACACTGCATATTACGTTATATTATAAGGTATTTTCAATGATACACTACAAATTACGATATATTATAAGGTATTTTCAATGATAAACTACAAATTACGATATATTATAAGGTATCTTCAATGATAAACTACAAATTACGATATAATATAAGGTATTTCCAATGATACACTACATATTACGTCATATTATAAGTTATTTCCAATGATAGAATGCAAATTACGTTATGTTATAAGGTATTTACAATGATAAACTACATATTACGATATATTATAAGGTATTTTCAATGATATACTGTATATTACGTTGTAGTATAAGGTATTTTCAATGATACAGTGCATATTACGTCATATTAGATGGTATTGCCAATGATACACTGCATATTACGTTATATTATAAGGTATTTCCAATGATAAACTACATATTACGATATATTATAAGGTATTTTCAATGATACACTGCATATTACGTTATATTATAAGGTTATTTGCAATGAAACACTGTATGTTACGTTATATTAAAAGGTATTTTCAATGATGCACTGCATATTACGTTATATTATAAGGAATTTTCAATGATACATTGCAAATAACCTTATAATATAAGGTTATTTGCAATGAAACACTGCATATTACGTTATATTATAAGGAATTTTCAATGATAAACTACGATATAATATAAGGTATTTTCAATGATACACTACATATTACGTCATATTATAAGTTATTTCCAATGATACAATGCAAATTACGTTATATTATAAGGAATTTTCAATGATAAACTACGATATATTATATGGTATTTTCAATGATACACTGCATATTTCGTTATATTATAAGGCATTTTCAATGATACACTGCATATTACGTTTTATTATAAGGTGTTTTCAATGATACACTGCATATTACGTTATATTATAAGGTATTTTCAATGATACACTACAAATTACGATATATTATAAGGTATCTTCAATGATAAACTACAAATTACGATATAATATAAGGTATTTCCAATGATACACTACATATTACGTCATATTATAAGTTATTTCCAATGATACACTGCATATTACGTTATATTATAAGGTATTTTCAATGATACACTGCATATTACGTTATATTATAAGGTATTTTCAATGATACACTGCATATTACGTTATATTATAAGGTATTTTCAATGATACACTGCATATTACGCTATATTATAAGGTATTTTCAATGATACACTGCATATTACGCTATATTATAAGGTATTTTCAATGATACACTACATATTACGTTATATTATAAGGTATTTTCAATGATACACTGCATATTACGCTATATTATAAGGTATTTTCAATGATACACTGCATATTACGCTATATTATAAGGTATTTTCAATGATACACTGCATGTTACTTTATATTATAAGGTATTTTCAATGATACACTGCATATTACGTTATATTATAAGGTATTTTCTATGATACACTGCATATTAGGATATGTTATAAGGTATTTTCAATGATACACTGCATATTACGTTATATTATAAGGTATTTTCAATGATAAACTACGATATATTAGAAGGTATTTTCAATGATACACTGCATATTACGTTATATTATAAGGTATTTTCAATGATAAACAACGATATATTAGAAGGTATTTTCAATGATACACTGCATATTACGTTATATTATAAGGTATTTTCAATGATAAACTACGATATATTAGAAGGTATTTTCAATGATACACTGCATATTACGTTATATTATAAGGTATTTTCAATGATAAACAACGATATATTAGAAGGTATTTTCAATGATACACTGCATATTACGTTATATTATAAGGTATTTTCAATGATACACTGTATATTACGTTATATTACATGGTATTTTCTATGATATACTGCATATTACGTTATATTATAAGGTATTTTCAATGATACACTGCATATTACGTTATATTATAAGGTATTTTCAATGATACACTGCATATTACGTTATATTATATGGTATTTTCAATGATAAACTACGATATATTAGAAGGTATTTTCAATGATACACTGCATATTACGTTATATTATAAGGTATTTTCAACGATACACTGTATATTACGTTATATTACATGGTATTTTCTATGATACACTGCATATTACGTTATATTATAAGGTATTTTCAATGATACACTGCATATTACGTTATATTATAAGGTATTTTCAATGATACACTGCATATTACGTTATATTATAAGGTTATTTGCAATGAAACACTGCATGTTACGTTATATTATAAGGAATTTTCAATGATAAACTACGATATAATATAAGGTATTTTCAATGATACACTACATATTACGTCATATTATAAGTTATTTCCAATGATACAATGCAAATTACGTTATATTATAAGGTATTTTCAATGATAAACTACGATATATTATAAGGTATTTTCAATGATACACTGCATATTTCGTTATATTATAAGGCATTTTCAATGATACACTGCATATTACGTTTTATTATAAGGTGTTTTCAATGATACACTGCATATTACGTTATATTATAAGGTATTTTCAATGATACACTACAAATTACGATATATTATAAGGTATTTTCAATGATAAACTACAAATTACGATATATTATAAGGTATCTTCAATGATAAACTACAAATTACGATATAATATAAGGTATTTCCAATGATACACTACATATTACGTCATATTATAAGTTATTTCCAATGATAGAATGCAAATTACGTTATGTTATAAGGTATTTACAATGATAAACTACATATTACGATATATTATAAGGTATTTTCAATGATATACTGTATATTACGTTGTAGTATAAGGTATTTTCAATGATACACTGCATATTACGTCATATTAGATGGTATTGCCAATGATACACTGCATATTACGTTATATTATAAGGTATTTCCAATGATAAACTACATATTACGATATATTATAAGGTATTTTCAATGATACACTGCATATTACGTTATATTATAAGGTTATTTGCAATGAAACACTGTATGTTACGTTATATTAAAAGGTATTTTCAATGATGCACTGCATATTACGTTATATTATAAGGAATTTTCAATGATACACTGCATATAACCTTATAATATAAGGTTATTTGCAATGAAACACTGCATATTACGTTATATTATAAGGAATTTTCAATGATAAACTACGATATAATATAAGGTATTTTCAATGATACACTACATATTACGTCATATTATAAGTTATTTCCAATGATACAATGCAAATTACGTTATATTATAAGGAATTTTCAATGATAAACTACGATATATTATATGGTATTTTCAATGATACACTGCATATTTCGTTATATTATAAGGCATTTTCAATGATACACTGCATATTACGTTTTATTATAAGGTGTTTTCAATGATACACTGCATATTACGTTATATTATAAGGTATTTTCAATGATACACTACAAATTACGATATATTATAAGGTATTTTCAATGATAAACTACAAATTACGATATATTATAAGGTATCTTCAATGATAAACTACAAATTACGATATAATATAAGGTATTTTCTATGATACACTACATATTACGTCATATTATAAGTTATTTCCAATGATACAATGCAAATTACGTTATATTATAAGGAATTCTCAATGATAAACTACGATATATTAGAAGGTATTTTCAATGATACACTGCATATTACGTCATATTATAAGGAATTTTCAATGATACACTGCATATTACGTTATATTATAAGGTTATTAGCAATGAAACACTGCATATTACGTTATATTATAAGGAATTTTCAATGATAAACTACGATATAATATAAGGTATTTCCAATGATACACTACATATTACGTCATATTATAAGTTATTTCCAATGATACAATGCAAATTACGTTATGTTATAAGGTATTTACAATGATAAACTACATATTACGATATATTATAAGGTATTTTCAATGATATACTGTATATTACGTTGTAGTATAAGGTATTTTCAATGAAACACTGCATATTACGTCATATTAGATGGTATTGCCAATGATACACTGCATATTACGTTATATTATAAGGTATTTCCAATGATACACTACAAATTACGATATATTATAAGGTATTTTCAATGATACACTGCATATTACTATATATTATAAGGTATTCTCAATGATACACTGCATATTACGTTATATTATAAGGTATTTTCAATGATAAACTACGATATATTAGAAGGTATTTTCAATGATACACTGCATATTACGTTATATTATAAGGTATTTTCAATGATACACTGTATATTACGTTATATTACATGGTATTTTCTATGATACACTGCATATTACGTCATATTAGATGGTATTGCCAATGATACACTGCATATTACGTTATATTATAAGGTTATTTGCAATGAAACACTGTATGTTACGTTATATTATAAGGAATTTTCAATGATACACTGCATATTACGTGATATTATAAGGTTATTTGCAATGAAACACTGCATATTACGTTATATTATAAGGAATTTTCAATGATAAACTACGATATAATATAAGGTATTTTCAATGATACACTGCATATTTCGTTATATTATAAGGCATTTTCAATGATACACTGCATATTACGTTTTATTATAAGGTATTTTCAATGATAAACTACGATATATTATAAGGTATTTTCAATGATACACTGCATATTTCGTTATATTATAAGGTATTTTCAATTATACACTACGAATTACGATATATTATAAGGTATCTTCAATGATACACTACAAATTACGATATATTATAAGGTATTTTCAATGATACACTGCATATTTCGTTATATTATAAGGTATTTTCAATTATACACTACAAATTACGATATATTATAAGGTACCTTCAATGATACACTACAAATTACGATATATTATAAGGTATTCTCAATGATACACTGCATATTTCGTTATATTATAAGGCATTTTCAATGATACACTGCATATTACGTTTTATTATAAGGTATTTTCAATGATAAACTACGATATATTATAAGGTATTTTCAATGATACACTGCATATTTCGTTATATTATAAGGTATTTTCAATTATACACTACGAATTACGATATATTATAAGGTATCTTCAATGATACACTACAAATTACGATATATTATAAGGTATTTTCAATGATACACTGCATATTACTTTATATTATAAGGTATTCTCAATGATACACTGCATATTACGTTATATTATAAGGAATTCTCAATGATAAACTACGATATATTACAAGGTATTTTCAATGATACACTGCATATTACGTCATATTATAAGGAATTTTCAATGATACACTGCATATTACGTTATATTATAAGGTTATTTGCAATGAAACACTGCATATTACGTTATATTATAAGGAATTCTCAATGATAAACTACGATATATTACAATGTATTTTCAATGATACACTGCATATTACGTCATATTATAAGGAATTTTCAATGATACACTGCATATTACGTTATATTATAAGGTTATTTGCAATGAAACACTGCATATTACGTTATATTATAAGGAATTCTCAATGATAAACTACGATATATTACATGGTATTTTCTATGATACACTGCATATTACGTTATATTATAAGGTATTTTCAATGATACACTGCATATTACGTTATATTATAAGGTATTTTCAATGATACACTGTATATTACATGGTATTTTCAATGATACACTGCATATCACGTTATATTATAAGGTATTTTCAATGATACACTGCATATTACGTTATATTATAAGGTATTTTCAATGATAAACTACGATATATTAGAAGGTATTTTCAATGATACACTGCATATTACGTTATATTATAAGGTATTTTCAATGATACACTGTATATTACGTTATATTACATGGTATTTTCTATGATACACTGCATATTACGTTATATTATAAGGTATTTTCAATGATACACTGCATATTACGTTATATTATAAGGTATTTTCAATGATACACTGCATATTACGTTATATTACAAGGTATTTTCAATGATACACTGCATATTACGTTATAATATAAGGTATTTTCAATGATAAACTACGATATATTAGAAGGTATTTTCAATGATACACTGCATATTACGTTATATTATAAGGTATTTTCAATGATACACTGTATATTACGTTATATTATATGGTATTTTCTATGATACACTGCATATTACGTTATATTATAAGGTATTTTCAATGATACACTGCATATTACGTTATATTATAAGGTATTTTCAATGATACACTGCATATTACGTTATATTATAAGGTGTTTTCAATGATAAACTACGATATATTAGAAGGTATTTTCATTGATACACTGCATATTACGTTATATTATAAGGTATTTTCAATGATACACTGTATATTACATTATATTACATGGTATTTTCTATGATACACTGCATATTACGTTATATTATAAGGTATTTTCAATGATACACTGCATATTATGTTATATTATAAGGTATTTTCAATGATACACTGCATATTACGTTATATTATAAGGTATTTTCAATGATACACTGCATATTACGTTATATTATAAGGTATTTTCAATGATACACTGCATATTACGCTATATTATAAGGTATTTTCAATGATACACTGCATATTACGCTATATTATAAGGTATTTTCAATGATACACTACATATTACGTTATATTATAAGGTATTTTCAATGATACACTGCATATTACGCTATATTATAAGGTATTTTCAATGATACACTGCATATTACGCTATATTATAAGGTATTTTCAATGATACACTGCATATTACGCCATATTATAAGGTATTTTCAATGATACACTACATATTACGATATATTATAAGGTATTTTCAATGATACACTGCATGTTACTTTATATTATAAGGTATTTTAAATGATACACTGCATATTACGTTATATTATAAGGTATTTTCTATGATACACTGCATATTAGGATATGTTATAAGGTATTTTCAATGATACACTGCACATTACGTTATATTATAAGGTATTTTCAATGATAAACTACGATATATTAGAAGGTATTTTCAATGATACACTGCATATTACGTTATATTATAAGGTATTTTCAATGATAAACAACGATATATTAGAAGGTATTTTCAATGATACACTGCATATTACGTTATATTATAAGGTATTTTCAATGATACACTGTATATTACGTTATATTACATGGTATTTTCTATGATATACTGCATATTACGTTATATTATAAGGTATTTTCAATGATACACTGCATATTACGTTATATTATAAGGTATTTTCAATGATACACTGCATATTTCGTTATATTATAAGGTATTTTCAATGATAAACTACGATATATTAGAAGGTATTTTCAATGATACACTGCATATTACGTTATATTATAAGGTATTTTCAACGATACACTGTATATTACGTTATATTACATGGTATTTTCTATGATACACTGCATATTACGTTATATTATAAGGTATTTTCAATGATACACTGCATATTACGTTATATTATAAGGTATTTTCAATGATACACTGCATATTACGTTATATTACAAGGTATTTTCAATGATACACTGCATATTACGTTATATTATAAGGTATTTTCAATGATACACTGCATATTACGCTATATTATAAGGTATTTTCAATGATACACTGCATATTACGCTATATTATAAGGTATTTTCAATGATACACTACATATTACGTTATATTATAAGGTATTTTCAATGATACACTGCATATTACGCTATATTATAAGGTATTTTCAATGATACACTGCATATTATGATCTATTATAAGGTATTTTCAATGATACACTGCATATTACGCCATATTATAAGGTATTTTCAATGATACACTACATATTACGTTATATTATAAGGTATTTTCAATGATACACTGCATGTTACTTTATATTATAAGGTATTTTAAATGATACACTGCATATTACGTTATATTATAAGGTATTTTCTATGATACACTGCATATTAGGATATGTTATAAGGTATTTTCAATGATACACTGCACATTACGTTATATTATAAGGTATTTTCAATGATAAACTACGATATATTAGAAGGTATTTTCAATGATACACTGCATATTACGTTATATTATAAGGTATTTTCAATGATAAACTACGATATATTAGAAGGTATTTTCAATGATACACTGCATATTACGTTATATTATAAGGTATTTTCAATGATACACTGTATATTACGTTATATTACATGGTATTTTCTATGATACACTGCATATTACGTTATATTATAAGGTATTTTCAATGATACACTGCATATTACGTTATATTATAAGGTATTTTCAATGATACACTGCATATTTCGTTATATTATAAGGTATTTTCAATGATAAACTACGATATATTAGAAGGTATTTTCAATGATACACTGCATATTACGTTATATTATAAGGTATTTTCAATGATACACTGTATATTACGTTATATTACATGGTATTTTCTATGATACACTGCATATTACGTTATATTATAAGGTATTTTCAATGATACACTGCATATTACGTTATATTATAAGGTATTTTCAATGATACACTGTATATTACGTTATATTACAAGGTATTTTCAATGATACACTGCATATTACGTTATATTATAAGGTATTTTCAATGATACACTGGATATTACGCTGTATTATAAGGTATTTTCATTGATATACTGCATATTACGATATATTAGAAGGTATTTTCAATGATACACTGCATATTACGTTATATTATAAGGTATTTTCAATGATACACTGTATATTACGTTATATTACATGGTATTTTCTATGATACACTGCATATTACGTTATATTATAAGGTATTTTCAATGATACACTGCATATTACGTTATATTATAAGGTATTTTCTATGATACACTGCATATTAGGATATGTTATAAAGTATTTTCAATGATACACTGCATATTACGTTATATTATAAGGTATTTTCAATGATAAACTACGATATATTAGAAGGTATTTTCAATGATACACTGCATATTACGTTATATTATAAGGTATTTTCAATGATAAACAACGATATATTAGAAGGTATTTTCAATGATACACTGCATATTACGTTATATTATAAGGTATTTTCAATGATACACTGCATATTACGTTATATTATAAGGTATTTTCAATGATAAACTACGATATATTAGAAGGTATTTTCAATGATACACTGCATATTACGTTATATTATAAGGTATTTTCAATGATACACTGTATATTACGTTATATTACATGGTATTTGCTATGATACACTGCATATTACGTCATATTAGATGGTATTGCCAATGATACACTGCATATTACGTTATATTATAAGGTATTTCCAATGATAAACTACATATTACGATATATTATAAGGTATTTTCAATGATACACTGCATATTACGTTATATTATAAGGTTATTTGCAATGAAACACTGTATGTTACGTTATATTAAAAGGTATTTTCAATGATGCACTGTATATTACGTTATATTATAAGGAATTTTCAATGATACACTGCATATTACGTTATATTATAAGGTTATTTGCAATGAAACACTGCATATTACGTTATATTATAAGGAATTTTCAATGATAAACTACGATATAATATAAGGTATTTTCAATGATACACTACATATTACGTCATATTATAAGTTATTTCCAATGATACAATGCAAATTACGTTATATTATAAGGTATTTTCAATGATAAACTACGATATATTATAAGGTATTTTCAATGATACACTGCATATTTCGTTATATTATAAGGCATTTTCAATGATACACTGCATATTACGTTTTATTATAAGGTGTTTTCAATGATACACTGCATATTACGTTATATTATAAGGTATTTTCAATGATACACTACAAATTACGATATATTATAAGGTATTTTCAATGATAAACTACAAATTACGATATATTATAAGGTATCTTCAATGATAAACTACAAATTACGATATAATATAAGGTATTTCCAATGATACACTACATATTACGTCATATTATAAGTTATTTCCAATGATAGAATGCAAATTACGTTATGTTATAAGGTATTTACAATGATAAACTACATATTACGATATATTATAAGGTATTTTCAATGATATACTGTATATTACGTTGTAGTATAAGGTATTTTCAATGATACACTGCATATTACGTCATATTAGATGGTATTGCCAATGATACACTGCATATTACGTTATATTATAAGGTATTTCCAATGATAAACTACATATTACGATATATTATAAGGTATTTTCAATGATACACTGCATATTACGTTATATTATAAGGTTATTTGCAATGAAACACTGTATGTTACGTTATATTAAAAGGTATTTTCAATGATGCACTGCATATTACGTTATATTATAAGGAATTTTCAATGATACACTGCATATAACGTTATATTATAAGGTTATTTGCAATGAAACACTGCATATTACGTTATATTATAAGGAATTTTCAATGATAAACTACGATATAATATAAGGTATTTTCAATGATACACTACATATTACGTCATATTATAAGTTATTTCCAATGATACAATGCAAATTACGTTATATTATAAGGAATTTTCAATGATAAACTACGATATATTATAAGGTATTTTCAATGATACACTGCATATTTCGTTATATTATAAGGCATTTTCAATGATACACTGCATATTACGTTTTATTATAAGGTGTTTTCAATGATACACTGCATATTACGTTATATTATAAGGTATTTTCAATGATACACTACAAATTACGATATATTATAAGGTATTTTCAATGATAAACTACAAATTACGATATATTATAAGGTATCTTCAATGATAAACTACAAATTACGATATAATATAAGGTATTTTCAATGATACACTACATATTACGTCATATTATAAGTTATTTCCAATGATACAATGCAAATTACGTTATATTATAAGGAATTCTCAATGATAAACTACGATATATTAGAAGGTATTTTCAATGATACACTGCATATTACGTCATATTATAAGGAATTTTCAATGATACACTGCATATTACGTTATATTATAAGGTTATTAGCAATGAAACACTGCATATTACGTTATATTATAAGGAATTTTCAATGATAAACTACGATATATTAGAAGGTATTTTCAATGATACACTGCATATTACGTTATATTATAAGGTATTTTCAACGATACACTGTATATTACGTTATATTACATGGTATTTTCTATGATACACTGCATATTACGTTATATTATAAGGTATTTTCAATGATACACTGCATAATACGTTATATTATAAGGTATTTTCAATGATACACTGCATATTACGTTATATTACAAGGTATTTTCAATGATACACTGCATATTACGTTATATTATAAGGTATTTTCAATGATACACTGGATATTACGCTGTATTATAAGGTATTTTCATTGATATACTGCATATTACGATATATTAGAAGGTATTTTCAATGATACACTGCATATTACGTTATATTATAAGGTATTTTCAATGATACACTATATATTACGTTATATTACATGGTATTTTCTATGATACACTGCATATTACGTTATATTATAAGGTATTTTCAATGATACACTGCATATTACGTTATATTATAAGGTATTTTCTATGATACACTGCATATTAGGATATGTTATAAGGTATTTTCAATGATACACTGCATATTACGTTATATTATAAGGTATTTTCAATGATAAACTACGATATATTAGAAGGTATTTTCAATGATACACTGCATATTACGTTATATTATAAGGTATTTCCAATGATAAACTACATATTACGATATATTATAAGGTATTTTCAATGATACACTGCATATTACGTTATATTATAAGGTTATTTGCAATGAAACACTGTATGTTACGTTATATTAAAAGGTATTTTCTATGATACACTGCATATTACGTTATATTATAAGGTATTTTCAATGATACACTGCATATTACGTTATATTATAAGGTATTTTCAATGATACACTGCATATTACGTTATATTATAAGGTATTTTCAATGATAAACTACGATATATTAGAAGGAATTTTCAATGATACACTGCATATTACGTTATATTATAAGGTATTTTCAATGATACACTGTATATTACGTTATATTACATGGTATTTGCTATGATACACTGCATATTACGTCATATTAGATGGTATTGCCAATGATACACTGCATATTACGTTATATTACAAGGTATTTTCAATGATACACTGCATATTACGTTATATTATAAGGTATTTTCAATGATACACTGGATATTACGCTGTATTATAAGGTATTTTCATTGATATACTGCATATTACGATATATTAGAAGGTATTTTCAATGATACACTGCATATTACGTTATATTATAAGGTATTTTCAATGATACACTGTATATTACGTTATATTACATGGTATTTTCTATGATACACTGCATATTACGTTATATTATAAGGTATTTTCAATGATACACTGCATATTACGTTATATTATAAGGTATTTTCTATGATACACTGCATATTAGGATATGTTATAAGGTATTTTCAATGATACACTGCATATTACGTTATATTATAAGGTATTTTCAATGATAAACTACGATATATTAGAAGGTATTTTCAATGATACACTGCATATTACGTTATATTATAAGGTATTTCCAATGATAAACTACATATTACGATATATTATAAGGTATTTTCAATGATCCACTGCATATTACGTTATATTATAAGGTTATTTGCAATGAAACACTGTATGTTACGTTATATTAAAAGGTATTTTCTATGATACACTGCATATTACGTTATATTATAAGGTATTTTCAATGATACACTGCATATTACGTTATATTATAAGGTATTTTCAATGATACACTGCATATTACGTTATATTATAAGGTATTTTCAATGATAAACTACGATATATTAGAAGGAATTTTCAATGATACACTGCATATTACGTTATATTATAAGGTATTTTCAATGATACACTGTATATTACGTTATATTACATGGTATTTGCTATGATACACTGCATATTACGTCATATTAGATGGTATTGCCAATGATACACTGCATATTACGTTATATTATAAGGTATTTCCAATGATAAACTACATATTACGATATATTATAAGGTATTTTCAATGATACACTGCATATTACGTTATATTATAAGATTATTTGCAATGAAACACTGTATGTTACGTTATATTAAAAGGTATTTTCAATGATGCACTGTATATTACGTTATATTATAAGGAATTTTCAATGATACACTGCATATTACGTTATATTATAAGGTTATTTGCAATGAAACACTGCATATTACGTTATATTATAAGGAATTTTCAATGATAAACTACGATATAATATAAGGTATTTTCAATGATACACTACATATTACGTCATATTATAAGTTATTTCCAATGATACAATGCAAATTACGTTATATTATAAGGTATTTTCAATGATAAACTACGATATATTATAAGGTATTTTCAATGATACACTGCATATTTCGTTATATTATAAGGCATTTTCAATGATACACTGCATATTACGTTTTATTATAAGGTGTTTTCAATGATACACTGCATATTACGTTATATTATAAGGTATTTTCAATGATACACTACAAATTACGATATATTATAAGGTATTTTCAATGATAAACTACAAATTACGATATATTATAAGGTATCTTCAATGATAAACTACAAATTACGATATAATATAAGGTATTTCCAATGATACACTACATATTACGTCATATTATAAGTTATTTCCAATGATAGAATGCAAATTACGTTATGTTATAAGGTATTTACAATGATAAACTACATATTACGATATATTATAAGGTATTTTCAATGATATACTGTATATTACGTTG
Source organism: Lasioglossum lativentre (assembly GCA_916610255.1). Classification (NCBI taxonomy): domain Eukaryota; kingdom Metazoa; phylum Arthropoda; class Insecta; order Hymenoptera; family Halictidae; genus Lasioglossum; species Lasioglossum lativentre. The sequence goes on from CAKAJI010000418.1 coordinate 86,906, forward strand.
TAGTATAAGGTATTTTCAATGATACACTGCATATTACGTCATATTAGATGGTATTGCCAATGATACACTGCATATTACGTTATATTATAAGGTATTTCCAATGATAAACTACATATTACGATATATTATAAGGTATTTTCAATGATACACTGCATATTACGTTATATTATAAGGAATTTTCAATGATACACTGCATATTACGTTATATTATAAGGAATTTTCAATGATAAACTACGATATAATATAAGGTATTTTCAATGATACACTACATATTACGTCATATTATAAGTTATTTCCAATGATACAATGCAAATTACGTTATATTATAAGGAATTTTCAATGATAAACTACGATATATTATAAGGTATTTTCAATGATACACTGCATATTTCGTTATATTATAAGGCATTTTCAATGATACACTGCATATTACGTTTTATTATAAGGTGTTTTCAATGATACACTGCATATTACGTTATATTATAAGGTATTTTCAATGATACACTACAAATTACGATATATTATAAGGTATTTTCAATGATAAACTACAAATTACGATATATTATAAGGTATCTTCAATGATAAACTACAAATTACGATATAATATAAGGTATTTTCAATGATACACTACATATTACGTCATATTATAAGTTATTTCCAATGATACAATGCAAATTACGTTATATTATAAGGAATTCTCAATGATAAACTACGATATATTAGAAGGTATTTTCAATGATACACTGCATATTACGTCATATTATAAGGAATTTTCAATGATACACTGCATATTACGTTATATTATAAGGTTATTAGCAATGAAACACTGCATATTACGTTATATTATAAGGAATTTTCAATGATAAACTACGATATAATATAAGGTATTTCCAATGATACACTACATATTACGTCATATTATAAGTTATTTCCAATGATACAATGCAAATTACGTTATGTTATAAGGTATTTACAATGATAAACTACATATTACGATATATTATAAGGTATTTTCAATGATATACTGTATATTACGTTGTAGTATAAGGTATTTTCAATGAAACACTGCATATTACGTCATATTAGATGGTATTGCCAATGATACACTGCATATTACGTTATGTTATAAGGTATTTACAATGATAAACTACATATTACGATATATTATAAGGTATTTTCAATGATACACTGCATATTTCGTTATATTATAAGGTATTTTCAATTATACACTACAAATTACGATATATTATAAGGTACCTTCAATGATACACTACAAATTACGATATATTATAAGGTATTCTCAATGATACACTGCATATTACGTTTTATTATAAGGTGTTTTCAATGATACACTACATATTACGTTATATTATAAGGTATTTTCAATGATACACTGCATGTTACTTTATATTATAAGGTATTTTAAATGATACACTGCATATTACGTTATATTATAAGGTATTTTCTATGATACACTGCATATTAGGATATGTTATAAGGTATTTTCAATGATACACTGCACATTACGTTATATTATAAGGTATTTTCAATGATAAACTACGATATATTAGAAGGTATTTTCAATGATACACTGCATATTACGTTATATTATAAGGTATTTTCAATGATAAACAACGATATATTAGAAGGTATTTTCAATGATACACTGCATATTACGTTATATTATAAGGTATTTTCAATGATACACTGTATATTACGTTATATTACATGGTATTTTCTATGATATACTGCATATTACGTTATATTATAAGGTATTTTCAATGATACACTGCATATTACGTTATATTATAAGGTATTTTCAATGATACACTGCATATTACGTTATATTATAAGGTATTTTCAATGATAAACTACGATATATTAGAAGGTATTTTCAATGATACACTGCATATTACGTTATATTATAAGGTATTTTCAACGATACACTGTATATTACGTTATATTACATGGTATTTTCTATGATACACTGCATATTACGTTATATTATAAGGTATTTTCAATGATACACTGCATATTACGTTATATTATAAGGTATTTTCAATGATACACTGCATATTACGTTATATTACAAGGTATTTTCAATGATACACTGCATATTACGTTATATTATAAGGTATTTTCAATGATACACTGGATATTACGCTGTATTATAAGGTATTTTCATTGATATACTGCATATTACGATATATTAGAAGGTATTTTCAATGATACACTGCATATTACGTTATATTATAAGGTATTTCCAATGATAAACTACATATTACGATATATTATAAGGTATTTTCAATGATACACTGCATATTTCGTTATATTATAAGGTATTTTCAATTATACACTACAAATTACGATATATTATAAGGTACCTTCAATGATACACTACAAATTACGATATATTATAAGGTATTCTCAATGATACACTGCATATTACGTTTTATTATAAGGTGTTTTCAATGATACACTACATATTACGTTATATTATAAGGTATTTTCAATGATACACTGCATGTTACTTTATATTATAAGGTATTTTAAATGATACACTGCATATTACGTTATATTATAAGGTATTTTCTATGATACACTGCATATTAGGATATGTTATAAGGTATTTTCAATGATACACTGCACATTACGTTATATTATAAGGTATTTTCAATGATAAACTACGATATATTAGAAGGTATTTTCAATGATACACTGCATATTACGTTATATTATAAGGTATTTTCAATGATAAACAACGATATATTAGAAGGTATTTTCAATGATACACTGCATATTACGTTATATTATAAGGTATTTTCAATGATACACTGTATATTACGTTATATTACATGGTATTTTCTATGATATACTGCATATTACGTTATATTATAAGGTATTTTCAATGATACACTGCATATTACGTTATATTATAAGGTATTTTCAATGATACACTGCATATTACGTTATATTATAAGGTATTTTCAATGATAAACTACGATATATTAGAAGGTATTTTCAATGATACACTGCATATTACGTTATATTATAAGGTATTTTCAACGATACACTGTATATTACGTTATATTACATGGTATTTTCTATGATACACTGCATATTACGTTATATTATAAGGTATTTTCAATGATACACTGCATATTACGTTATATTATAAGGTATTTTCAATGATACACTGCATATTACGTTATATTATAAGGTATTTTCAATGATACACTGCATATTACGTTATATTATAAGGTATTTTCAATGATACACTGGATATTACGCTGTATTATAAGGTATTTTCATTGATATACTGCATATTACGATATATTAGAAGGTATTTTCAATGATACACTGCATATTACGTTATATTATAAGGTATTTTCAATGATACACTGTATATTACGTTATATTACATGGTATTTTCTATGATACACTGCATATTACGTTATATTATAAGGTATTTTCAATGATACACTGCATATTACGTTATATTATAAGGTATTTTCTATGATACACTGCATATTAGGATATGTTATAAGGTATTTTCAATGATACACTGCATATTACGTTATATTATAAGGTATTTTCAATGATAAACTACGATATATTAGAAGGTATTTTCAATGATACACTGCATATTACGTTATATTATAAGGTATTTTCAATGATAAACAACGATATATTAGAAGGTATTTTCAATGATACACTGCATATTACGTTATATTATAAGGTATTTTCAATGATACACTACAAATTACGATATATTATAAGGTATTTTCAATGATAAACTACAAATTACGATATATTATAAGGTATCTTCAATGATAAACTACAAATTACGATATAATATAAGGTATTTCCAATGATACACTACATATTACGTCATATTATAAGTTATTTCCAATGATAGAATGCAAATTACGTTATGTTATAAGGTATTTACAATGATAAACTACATATTACGATATATTATAAGGTATTTTCAATGATATACTGTATATTACGTTGTAGTATAAGGTATTTTCAATGATACACTGCATATTACGTCATATTAGATGGTATTGCCAATGATACACTGCATATTACGTTATATTATAAGGTATTTCCAATGATAAACTACATATTACGATATATTATAAGGTATTTTCAATGATACACTGCATATTTCGTTATATTATAAGGCATTTTCAATGATACACTGCATATTACGTTTTATTATAAGGTGTTTTCAATGATACACTGCATATTACGTTATATTATAAGGTATTTTCAATGATACACTACAAATTACGATATATTATAAGGTATTTTCAATGATAAACTACAAATTACGATATATTATAAGGTATCTTCAATGATAAACTACAAATTACGATATAATATAAGGTATTTTCAATGATACACTACATATTACGTCATATTATAAGTTATTTCCAATGATACAATGCAAATTACGTTATATTATAAGGAATTCTCAATGATAAACTACGATATATTAGAAGGTATTTTCAATGATACACTGCATATTACGTCATATTATAAGGAATTTTCAATGATACACTGCATATTACGTTATATTATAAGGTTATTAGCAATGAAACACTGCATATTACGTTATATTATAAGGAATTTTCAATGATAAACTACGATATAATATAAGGTATTTCCAATGATACACTACATATTACGTCATATTATAAGTTATTTCCAATGATACAATGCAAATTACGTTATGTTATAAGGTATTTACAATGATAAACTACATATTACGATATATTATAAGGTATTTTCAATGATATACTGTATATTACGTTGTAGTATAAGGTATTTTCAATGAAACACTGCATATTACGTCATATTAGATGGTATTGCCAATGATACACTGCATATTACGTTATATTATAAGGTATTTTCAATGATAAACTACATATTACGATATATTATAAGGTATTTTCAATGATACACTGCATATTTCGTTATATTATAAGGTATTTTCAATTATACACTACAAATTACGATATATTATAAGGTACCTTCAATGATACACTACAAATTACGATATATTATAAGGTATTCTCAATGATACACTGCATATTACGTTTTATTATAAGGTATTTTCAATGATACACTACATATTACGTTATATTATAAGGTATTTTCAATGATACACTGCATGTTACTTTATATTATAAGGTATTTTAAATGATACACTGCATATTACGTTATATTATAAGGTATTTTCTATGATACACTGCATATTAGGATATGTTATAAGGTATTTTCAATGATACACTGCACATTACGTTATATTATAAGGTATTTTCAATGATAAACTACGATATATTAGAAGGTATTTTCAATGATACACTGCATATTACGTTATATTATAAGGTATTTTCAATGATAAACAACGATATATTAGAAGGTATTTTCAATGATACACTGCATATTACGTTATATTATAAGGTATTTTCAATGATACACTGTATATTACGTTATATTACATGGTATTTTCTATGATATACTGCATATTACGTAATATTATAAGGTATTTTCAATGATACACTGCATATTACGTTATATTATAAGGTATTTTCAATGATACACTGCATATTACGTTATATTATAAGGTATTTTCAATGATAAACTACGATATATTAGAAGGTATTTTCAATGATACACTGCATATTACGTTATATTATAAGGTATTTTCAACGATACACTGTATATTACGTTATATTACATGGTATTTTCTATGATACACTGCATATTACGTTATATTATAAGGTATTTTCAATGATACACTGCATATTACGTTATATTATAAGGTATTTTCAATGATACACTGCATATTACGTTATATTACAAGGTATTTTCAATGATACACTGCATATTACGTTATATTATAAGGTATTTTCAATGATACACTGGATATTACGCTGTATTATAAGGTATTTTCATTGATATACTGCATATTACGATATATTAGAAGGTATTTTCAATGATACACTGCATATTACGTTATATTATAAGGTATTTTCAATGATACACTGTATATTACGTTATATTACATGGTATTTTCTATGATACACTGCATATTACGTTATATTATAAGGTATTTTCTATGATACACTGCATATTAGGATATGTTATAAGGTATTTTCAATGATACACTGCATATTACGTTATATTATAAGGTATTTTCAATGATAAACTACGATATATTAGAAGGTATTTTCAATGATACACTGCATATTACGTTATATTATAAGGTATTTTCAATGATACACTACAAATTACGATATATTATAAGGTATTTTCAATGATAAACTACAAATTACGATATATTATAAGGTATCTTCAATGATAAACTACAAATTACGATATAATATAAGGTATTTTCAATGATACACTACATATTACGTCATATTATAAGTTATTTCCAATGATACAATGCAAATTACGTTATATTATAAGGAATTCTCAATGATAAACTACGATATATTAGAAGGTATTTTCAATGATACACTGCATATTACGTCATATTATAAGGAATTTTCAATGATACACTGCATATTACGTTATATTATAAGGTTATTAGCAATGAAACACTGCATATTACGTTATATTATAAGGAATTTTCAATGATAAACTACGATATAATATAAGGTATTTCCAATGATACACTACATATTACGTCATATTATAAGTTATTTCCAATGATACAATGCAAATTACGTTATGTTATAAGGTATTTACAATGATAAACTACATATTACGATATATTATAAGGTATTTTCAATGATATACTGTATATTACGTTGTAGTATAAGGTATTTTCAATGATACACTGCATATTACGTCATATTAGATGGTATTGCCAATGATACACTGCATATTACGTTATATTATAAGGTATTTTCAATGATAAACTACATATTACGTTATATTATAAGGTATTTTCAATGATACACTGCATATTTCGTTATATTATAAGGTATTTTCAATTATACACTACAAATTACGATATATTATAAGGTACCTTCAATGATACACTACAAATTACGATATATTATAAGGTATTCTCAATGATACACTGCATATTACGTTTTATTATAAGGTGTTTTCAATGATACACTACATATTACGTTATATTATAAGGTATTTTCAATGATACACTGCATGTTACTTTATATTATAAGGTATTTTAAATGATACACTGCATATTACGTTATATTATAAGGTATTTTCTATGATACACTGCATATTAGGATATGTTATAAGGTATTTTCAATGATACACTGCACATTACGTTATATTATAAGGTATTTTCAATGATAAACTACGATATATTAGAAGGTATTTTCAATGATACACTGCATATTACGTTATATTATAAGGTATTTTCAATGATAAACAACGATATATTAGAAGGTATTTTCAATGATACACTGCATATTACGTTATATTATAAGGTATTTTCAATGATACACTGTATATTACGTTATATTACATGGTATTTTCTATGATATACTGCATATTACGTAATATTATAAGGTATTTTCAATGATACACTGCATATTACGTTATATTATAAGGTATTTTCAATGATACACTGCATATTACGTTATATTATAAGGTATTTTCAATGATAAACTACGATATATTAGAAGGTATTTTCAATGATACACTGCATATTACGTTATATTATAAGGTATTTTCAATGATACACTGTATATTACGTTATATTACATGGTATTTTCTATGATACACTGCATATTACGTTATATTATAAGGTATTTTCAATGATACACTGCATATTACGTTATATTATAAGGTATTTTCAATGATACACTGCATATTACGTTATATTACAAGGTATTTTCAATGATACACTGCATATTACGTTATATTATAAGGTATTTTCAATGATACACTGGATATTACGCTGTATTATAAGGTATTTTCATTGATATACTGCATATTACGATATATTAGAAGGTATTTTCAATGATACACTGCATATTACGTTATATTATAAGGTATTTTCAATGATACACTGTATATTACGTTATATTACATGGTATTTTCTATGATACACTGCATATTACGTTATATTATAAGGTATTTTCTATGATACACTGCATATTAGGATATGTTATAAGGTATTTTCAATGATACACTGCATATTACGTTATATTATAAGGTATTTTCAATGATAAACTACGATATATTAGAAGGTATTTTCAATGATACACTGCATATTACGTTATATTATAAGGTATTTTCAATGATAAACAACGATATATTAGAAGGTATTTTCAATGATACACTGCATATTACGTTATATTATAAGGTATTTTCAATGATACACTGCATATTACGTTATATTATAAGGTATTTTCAATGATAAACTACGATATATTAGAAGGTATTTTCAATGATACACTGCATATAACGTTATATTATAAGGTATTTTCAATGATACACTGTATATTACGTTATATTACATGGTATTTGCTATGATACACTGCATATTACGTCATATTAGATGGTATTGCCAATGATACACTGCATATTACGTTATATTATAAGGTATTTCCAATGAAACACTGCATATTACGTTATATTATAAGGAATTTTCAATGATAAACTACGATATAATATAAGGTATTTTCAATGATACACTACATATTACGTCATATTATAAGTTATTTCCAATGATACAATGCAAATTACGTTATATTATAAGGAATTTTCAATGATAAACTACGATATATTATAAGGTATTTTCAATGATACACTGCATATTTCGTTATATTATAAGGCATTTTCAATGATACACTGCATATTACGTTTTATTATAAGGTGTTTTCAATGATACACTGCATATTACGTTATATTATAAGGTATTTTCAATGATACACTACAAATTACGATATATTATAAGGTATTTTCAATGATAAACTACAAATTACGATATATTATAAGGTATCTTCAATGATAAACTACAAATTACGATATAATATAAGGTATTTTCAATGATACACTACATATTACGTCATATTATAAGTTATTTCCAATGATACAATGCAAATTACGTTATATTATAAGGAATTCTCAATGATAAACTACGATATATTAGAAGGTATTTTCAATGATACACTGCATATTACGTCATATTATAAGGAATTTTCAATGATACACTGCATATTACGTTATATTATAAGGTTATTAGCAATGAAACACTGCATATTACGTTATATTATAAGGAATTTTCAATGATAAACTACGATATAATATAAGGTATTTCCAATGATACACTACATATTACGTCATATTATAAGTTATTTCCAATGATACAATGCAAATTACGTTATGTTATAAGGTATTTACAATGATAAACTACATATTACGATATATTATAAGGTATTTTCAATGATATACTGTATATTACGTTGTAGTATAAGGTATTTTCAATGAAACACTGCATATTACGTCATATTAGATGGTATTGCCAATGATACACTGCATATTACGTTATATTATAAGGTATTTCCAATGATAAACTACATATTACGATATATTATAAGGTATTTTCAATGATACACTGCATATTTCGTTATATTATAAGGTATTTTCAATTATACACTACAAATTACGATATATTATAAGGTATTTTCAATGATAAACTACAAATTACGATATATTATAAGGTATCTTCAATGATAAACTACAAATTACGATATAATATAAGGTATTTTCAATGATACACTACATATTACGTCATATTATAAGTTATTTCCAATGATACAATGCAAATTACGTTATATTATAAGGAATTCTCAATGATAAACTACGATATATTAGAAGGTATTTTCAATGATACACTGCATATTACGTCATATTATAAGGAATTTTCAATGATACACTGCATATTACGTTATATTATAAGGTTATTAGCAATGAAACAGTGCATATTACGTTATATTATAAGGAATTTTCAATGATAAACTACGATATAATATAAGGTATTTCCAATGATACACTACATATTACGTCATATTATAAGTTATTTCCAATGATACAATGCAAATTACGTTATGTTATAAGGTATTTACAATGATAAACTACATATTACGATATATTATAAGGTATTTTCAATGATATACTGTATATTACGTTGTAGTATAAGGTACTTTCAATGAAACACTGCATATTACGTCATATTAGATGGTATTGCCAATGATACACTGCATATTACGTTATATTATAAGGTATTTCCAATGATAAACTACATATTACGATATATTATAAGGTATTTTCAATGATACACTGCATATTACGTCATATTATAAGGAATTTTCAATGATACACTGCATATTACGTTATATTATAAGGTTATTAGCAATGAAACACTGCATATTACGTTATATTATAAGGAATTTTCAATGATAAACTACGATATAATATAAGGTATTTCCAATGATACACTACATATTACGTCATATTATAAGGAATTTTCAATGATAAACTACGATATATTAGAAGGTATTTTCAATGATACACTGCATATAACGTTATATTATAAGGTATTTTCAATGATACACTGCATATTACGTTATATTATAAGGTATTTTCAATGATAAACAACGATATATTAGAAGGTATTTTCAATGATACACTGCATATTACGTTATATTATAAGGTATTTTCAATGATACACTGCATATTACGTTATATTATAAGGTATTTTCAATGATAAACTACGATATATTAGAAGGTATTTTCAATGATACACTGCATATAACGTTATATTATAAGGTATTTTCAATGATACACTGTATATTACGTTATATTACATGGTATTTGCTATGATACACTGCATATTACGTCATATTAGATGGTATTTCCAATGATACACTGCATATTACGTTATATTATAAGGTATTTCCAATGAAACACTGCATATTACGTTATATTATAAGGAATTTTCAATGATAAACTACGATATAATATAAGGTATTTTCAATGATACACTACATATTACGTCATATTATAAGTTATTTCCAATGATACAATGCAAATTACGTTATATTATAAGGAATTTTCAATGATAAACTACGATATATTATAAGGTATTTTCAATGATACACTGCATATTTCGTTATATTATAAGGCATTTTCAATGATACACTGCATATTACGTTTTATTATAAGGTGTTTTCAATGATACACTGCATATTACGTTATATTATAAGGTATTTTCAATGATACACTACAAATTACGATATATTATAAGGTATTTTCAATGATAAACTACAAATTACGATATATTATAAGGTATCTTCAATGATAAACTACAAATTACGATATAATATAAGGTATTTTCAATGATACACTACATATTACGTCATATTATAAGTTATTTCCAATGATACAATGCAAATTACGTTATATTATAAGGAATTCTCAATGATAAACTACGATATATTAGAAGGTATTTTCAATGATACACTGCATATTACGTCATATTATAAGGAATTTTCAATGATACACTGCATATTACGTTATATTATAAGGTTATTAGCAATGAAACACTGCATATTACGTTATATTATAAGGAATTTTCAATGATAAACTACGATATAATATAAGGTATTTCCAATGATACACTACATATTACGTCATATTATAAGTTATTTCCAATGATACAATGCAAATTACGTTATGTTATAAGGTATTTACAATGATAAACTACATATTACGATATATTATAAGGTATTTTCAATGATATACTGTATATTACGTTGTAGTATAAGGTACTTTCAATGAAACACTGCATATTACGTCATATTAGATGGTATTGCCAATGATACACTGCATATTACGTTATATTATAAGGTATTTCCAATGATAAACTACATATTACGATATATTATAAGGTATTTTCAATGATACACTGCATATTACGTTATATTATAAGGTTATTTGCAATGAAACACTGTATGTTACGTTATATTAAAAGGTATTTTCAATGATGCACTGCATATTACGTTATATTATAAGGAATTTTCAATGATACACTGCATATTACGTGATATTATAAGGTTATTTGCAATGAAACACTGCATATTACGTTATATTATAAGGAATTTTCAATGATAAACTACGATATAATATAAGGTATTTTCAATGATACACTACATATTACGTCATATTATAAGTTATTTCCAATGATACAATGCAAATTACGTTATATTATAAGGAATTTTCAATGATAAACTACGATATATTATAAGGTATTTTCAATGATACAATGCATATTACGTTATATTATAAGGAATTTTCAATGATAAACTACGATATATTATAAGGTATTTTCAATGGTACACTGCATATTAGGTTATATTATAAGGTATTTTCAATTATACACTACAAATTACGATATATTATAAGGTACCTTCAATGATACACTACAAATTACGATATATTATAAGGTATTCTCAATGATACACTGCATATTACGTTTTATTATAAGGTGTTTTCAATGATACACTACATATTACGTTATATTATAAGGTATTTTCAATGATACACTGCATGTTACTTTATATTATAAGGTATTTTAAATGATACACTGCATATTACGTTATATTATAAGGTATTTTCTATGATTCACTGCATATTAGGATATGTTATAAGGTATTTTCAATGATACACTGCACATTACGTTATATTATAAGGTATTTTCAATGATAAACTACGATATATTAGAAGGTATTTTCAATGATACACTGCATATTACGTTATATTATAAGGTATTTTCAATGATAAACAACGATATATTAGAAGGTATTTTCAATGATACACTGCATATTACGTTATATTATAAGGTATTTTCAATGATACACTGTATATTACGTTATATTACATGGTATTTTCTATGATATACTGCATATTACGTTATATTATAAGGTATTTTCAATGATACACTGCATATTACGTTATATTATAAGGTATTTTCAATGATACACTGCATATTACGTTATATTATAAGGTATTTTCAATGATAAACTACGATATATTAGAAGGTATTTTCAATGATACACTGCATATTACGTTATATTATAAGGTATTTTCAACGATACACTGTATATTACGTTATATTACATGGTATTTTCTATGATACACTGCATATTACGTTATATTATAAGGTATTTTCAATGTTACACTGCATATTACGTTATATTATAAGGTATTTTCAATGATACACTGCATATTACGTTATATTACAAGGTATTTTCAATGATACACTGCATATTACGTTATATTATAAGGTATTTTCAATGATACACTGGATATTACGCTGTATTATAAGGTATTTTCATTGATATACTGCATATTACGATATATTAGAAGGTATTTTCAATGATACACTGCATATTACGTTATATTATAAGGTATTTTCAATGATACACTGTATATTACGTTATATTACATGGTATTTTCTATGATACACTGCATATTACGTTATATTATAAGGTATTTTCAATGATACACTGCATATTACGTTATATTATAAGGTATTTTCTATGATACACTGCATATTAGGATATGTTATAAGGTATTTTCAATGATACACTGCATATTACGTTATATTATAAGGTATTTTCAATGATAAACTACGATATATTAGAAGGTATTTTCAATGATACACTGCATATTACGTTATATTATAAGGTATTTTCAATGATAAACAACGATATATTAGAAGGTATTTTCAATGATACACTGCATATTACGTTATATTATAAGGTATTTTCAATGATACACTGCATATTACGTTATATTATAAGGTATTTTCAATGATAAACTACGATATATTCGAAGGTATTTTCAATGATACACTGCATATAACGTTATATTATAAGGTATTTTCAATGATACACTGTATATTACGTTATATTACATGGTATTTGCTATGATACACTGCATATTACGTCATATTAGATGGTATTGCCAATGATACACTGCATATTACGTTATATTATAAGGTATTTCCAATGATAAACTACATATTACGATATATTATAAGGTATTTTCAATGATACACTGCATATTACGTTATATTATAAGGTTATTTGCAATGAAACACTGTATGTTACGTTATATTAAAAGGTATTTTCAATGATGCACTGTATATTACGTTATATTATAAGGAATTTTCAATGATACACTGCATATTACGTTATATTATAAGGAATTTTCAATGATAAACTACGATATAATATAAGGTATTTTCAATGATACACTACATATTACGTCATATTATAAGTTATTTCCAATGATACAATGCAAATTACGTTATATTATAAGGTATTTTCAATGATTAACTACGATATATTATAAGGTATTTTCAATGATACACTGCATATTTCGTTATATTATAAGGCATTTTCAATGATACACTGCATATTACGTTTTATTATAAGGTGTTTTCAATGATACACTGCATATTACGTTATATTATAAGGTATTTTCAATGATACACTACAAATTACGATATATTATAAGGTATTTTCAATGATAAACTACAAATTACGATATATTATAAGGTATCTTCAATGATAAACTACAAATTACGATATAATATAAGGTATTTCCAATGATACACTACATATTACGTCATATTATAAGTTATTTCCAATGATAGAATGCAAATTACGTTATGTTATAAGGTATTTACAATGATAAACTACATATTACGATATATTATAAGGTATTTTCAATGATATACTGTATATTACGTTGTAGTATAAGGTATTTTCAATGATACACTGCATATTACGTCATATTAGATGGTATTGCCAATGATACACTGCATATTACGTTATATTATAAGGTATTTCCAATGATGCACTGCATATTACGTTATATTATAAGGAATTTTCAATGATACACTGCATATAACGTTATATTATAAGGAATTTTCAATGATAAACTACGATATAATATAAGGTATTTTCAATGATACACTACATATTACGTCATATTATAAGTTATTTCCAATGATACAATGCAAATTACGTTATATTATAAGGAATTTTCAATGATAAACTACGATATATTATAAGGTATTTTCAATGATACAATGCAAATTACGTTATATTATAAGGAATTTTCAATGATAAACTACGTCATATTATAAGTTATTTCCAATGATACAATGCAAATTACGTTATATTATAAGGAATTTTCAATGATAAACTACGTCATATTATAAGTTATTTCCAATGATAGAATGCAAATTACGTTATGTTATAAGGTATTTACAATGATAAACTACATATTACGATATATTATAAGGTATTTTCAATGATATACTGTATATTACGTTGTAGTATAAGGTATTTTCAATGATACACTGCATATTACGTCATATTAGATGGTATTGCCAATGATACACTGCATATTACGTTATATTATAAGGTATTTCCAATGATAAACTACATATTACGATATATTATAAGGTATTTTCAATGATACACTGCATATTACGTTATATTATAAGGTTATTTGCAATGAAACACTGTATGTTACGTTATATTAAAAGGTATTTTCAATGATGCACTGCATATTACGTTATATTATAAGGAATTTTCAATGATACACTGCATATAACGTTATATTATAAGGTTATTTGCAATGAAACACTGCATATTACGTTATATTATAAGGAATTTTCAATGATAAACTACGATATAATATAAGGTATTTTCAATGATACACTACATATTACGTCATATTATAAGTTATTTCCAATGATACAATGCAAATTACGTTATATTATAAGGAATTTTCAATGATAAACTACGATATATTATAAGGTATTTTCAATGATGCACTGCATATTTCGTTATATTATAAGGCATTTTCAATGATACACTGCATATTACGTTTTATTATAAGGTGTTTTCAATGATACACTGCATATTACGTTATATTATAAGGTATTTTCAATGATACACTACAAATTACGATATATTATAAGGTATTTTCAATGATAAACTACAAATTACGATATATTATAAGGTATCTTCAATGATAAACTACAAATTACGATATAATATAAGGTATTTTCAATGATACACTGCATATTACGTTATATTATAAGGTTATTAGCAATGAAACACTGCATATTACGTTATATTATAAGGAATTTTCAATGATAAACTACGATATAATATAAGGTATTTCCAATGATACACTACATATTACGTCATATTATAAGTTATTTCCAATGATACAATGCAAATTACGTTATGTTATAAGGTATTTACAATGATAAACTACATATTACGATATATTATAAGGTATTTTCAATGATATACTGTATATTACGTTGTAGTATAAGGTATTTTCAATGAAACACTGCATATTACGTCATATTAGATGGTATTGCCAATGATACACTGCATATTACGTTATATTATAAGGTATTTCCAATGATAAACTACATATTACGATATATTATAAGGTATTTTCAATGATACACTGCATATTACGTTATATTATAAGGTTATTTGCAATGAAACACTGTATGTTACGTTATATTAAAAGGTATTTTCAATGATGCACTGCATATTACGTTATATTATAAGGAATTTTCAATGATACACTGCATATTACGTGATATTATAAGGTTATTTGCAATGAAACACTGCATATTACGTTATATTATAAGGAATTTTCAATGATAAACTACGATATAATATAAGGTATTTTCAATGATACACTACATATTACGTCATATTATAAGTTATTTCCAATGATACAATGCAAATTACGTTATATTATAAGGAATTTTCAATGATAAACTACGATATATTATAAGGTATTTTCAATGATACAATGCAAATTACGTTATATTATAAGGTATTTTCAATGATAAACTACGATATATTATAAGGTATTTTCAATGATACACTGCATATTTCGTTATATTATAAGGTATTTTCAATTATACACTACAAATTACGATATATTATAAGGTACCTTCAATGATACACTACAAATTACGATATATTATAAGGTATTCTCAATGATACACTGCATATTACGTTTTATTATAAGGTATTTTCAATGATACACTACATATTACGTTATATTATAAGGTATTTTCAATGATACACTGCATGTTACTTTATATTATAAGGTATTTTAAATGATACACTGCATATTACGTTATATTATAAGGTATTTTCTATGATACACTGCATATTAGGATATGTTATAAGGTATTTTCAATGATACACTGCACATTACGTTATATTATAAGGTATTTTCAATGATAAACTACGATATATTATAAGGTATTTTCAATGATACACTGCATATTTCGTTATATTATAAGGTATTTTCAATTATACACTACAAATTACGATATATTATAAGGTACCTTCAATGATACACTACAAATTACGATATATTATAAGGTATTCTCAATGATACACTGCATATTACGTTTTATTATAAGGTGTTTTCAATGATACACTACATATTACGTTATATTATAAGGTATTTTCAATGATAAACTACGATATATTAGAAGGTATTTTCAATGATACACTGCATATTACGTTATATTATAAGGTATTTTCAACGATACACTGTATATTACGTTATATTACATGGTATTTTCTATGATACACTGCATATTACGTTATATTATAAGGTATTTTCAATGATACACTGCATATTACGTTATATTATAAGGTATTTTCAATGATACACTGCATATTACGTTATATTATAAGGTATTTTCAATGATACACTGCATATTACGTTATATTATAAGGTATTTTCAATGATACACTGGATATTACGCTGTATTATAAGGTATTTTCATTGATATACTGCATATTACGATATATTAGAAGGTATTTTCAATGATACACTGCATATTACGTTATATTATAAGGTATTTTCAATGATACACTGTATATTACGTTATATTACATGGTATTTTCTATGATACACTGCATATTACGTTATATTATAAGGTATTTTCAATGATACACTGCATATTACGTTATATTATAAGGTATTTTCTATGATACACTGCATATTAGGATATGTTATAAGGTATTTTCAATGATACACTGCATATTACGTTATATTATAAGGTATTTTCAATGATAAACTACGATATATTAGAAGGTATTTTCAATGATACACTGCATATTACGTTATATTATAAGGTATTTTCAATGATAAACAACGATATATTAGAAGGTATTTTCAATGATACACTGCATATTACGTTATATTATAAGGTATTTTCAATGATACACTGCATATTACGTTATATTATAAGGTATTTTCAATGATAAACTACGATATATTAGAAGGTATTTTCAATGATACACTGCATATAACGTTATATTATAAGGTATTTTCAATGATACACTGTATATTACGTTATATTACATGGTATTTTCTATGATACACTGCATATTACGTCATATTAGATGGTATTGCCAATGATACACTGCATATTACGTTATATTATAAGGTATTTCCAATGATAAACTACATATTACGATATATTATAAGGTATTTTCAATGATACACTGCATATTACGTTATATTATAAGGTTATTTGCAATGAAACACTGTATGTTACGTTATATTAAAAGGTATTTTCAATGATGCACTGCATATTACGTTATATTATAAGGAATTTTCAATGATACACTGCAAATAACGTTATATTATAAGGTTATTTGCAATGAAACACTGCATATTACGTTATATTATAAGGAATTTTCAATGATAAACTACGATATAATATAAGGTATTTTCAATGATACACTACATATTACGTCATATTATAAGTTATTTCCAATGATACAATGCAAATTACGTTATATTATAAGGAATTTTCAATGATAAACTACGATATATTATAAGGTATTTTCAATGATACACTGCATATTTCGTTATATTATAAGGCATTTTCAATGATACACTGCATATTACGTTTTATTATAAGGTGTTTTCAATGATACACTGCATATTACGTTATATTATAAGGTATTTTCAATGATACACTACAAATTACGATATATTATAAGGTATTTTCAATGATAAACTACAAATTACGATATATTATAAGGTATCTTCAATGATAAACTACAAATTACGATATAATATAAGGTATTTTCAATGATACACTACATATTACGTCATATTATAAGTTATTTCCAATGATACAATGCAAATTACGTTATATTATAAGGAATTCTCAATGATAAACTACGATATATTAGAAGGTATTTTCAATGATACACTGCATATTACGTCATATTATAAGGAATTTTCAATGATACACTGCATATTACGTTATATTATAAGGTTATTAGCAATGAAACACTGCATATTACGTTATATTATAAGGAATTTTCAATGATAAACTACGATATAATATAAGGTATTTCCAATGATACACTACATATTACGTCATATTATAAGTTATTTCCAATGATACAATGCAAATTACGTTATGTTATAAGGTATTTACAATGATAAACTACATATTACGATATATTATAAGGTATTTTCAATGATATACTGTATATTACGTTGTAGTATAAGGTATTTTCAATGAAACACTGCATATTACGTCATATTAGATGGTATTGCCAATGATACACTGCATATTACGTTATATTATAAGGTATTTTCAATGATAAACTACATATTACGATATATTATAAGGTATTTTCAATGATACACTGCATATTACGTTATATTATAAGGTTATTTGCAATGAAACACTGTATGTTACGTTATATTAAAAGGTATTTTCAATGATGCACTGCATATTACGTTATATTATAAGGAATTTTCAATGATACACTGCATATTACGTGATATTATAAGGTTATTTGCAATGAAACACTGCATATTACGTTATATTATAAGGAATTTTCAATGATAAACTACGATATAATATAAGGTATTTTCAATGATACACTACATATTACGTCATATTATAAGTTATTTCCAATGATACAATGCAAATTACGTTATATTATAAGGAATTTTCAATGATAAACTACGATATATTATAAGGTATTTTCAATGATACAATGCAAATTACGTTATATTATAAGGAATTTTCAATGATAAACTACGATATATTATAAGGTATTTTCAATGATACACTGCATATTTCGTTATATTATAAGGTATTTTCAATTATACACTACAAATTACGATATATTATAAGGTACCTTCAATGATACACTACAAATTATGATATATTATAAGGTATTTTCAATGATACACTACATATTACGTCATATTATAAGTTATTTCCAATGATACAATGCAAATTACGTTATATTATAAGGAATTTTCAATGATAAACTACGATATATTATAAGGTATTTTCAATGATACAATGCAAATTACGTTATATTATAAGGAATTTTCAATGATAAACTACGATATATTATAAGGTATTTTCAATGATACACTGCATATTTCGTTATATTATAAGGCATTTTCAATGATACACTGCATATTACGTTTTATTATAAGGTGTTTTCAATGATACACTGCATATTACGTTATATTATAAGGTATTTTCAATGATACACTACAAATTACGATATATTATAAGGTATTTTCAATGATAAACTACAAATTACGATATATTATAAGGTATCTTCAATGATAAACTACAAATTACGATATAATATAAGGTATTTCCAATGATACACTACATATTACGTCATATTATAAGTTATTTCCAATGATAGAATGCAAATTACGTTATGTTATAAGGTATTTCCAATGATAAACTACATATTACGATATATTATAAGGTATTTTCAATGATACACTGCATATTACGTTATATTATAAGGTTATTTGCAATGAAACACTGTATGTTACGTTATATTAAAAGGTATTTTCAATGATGCACTGCATATTACGTTATATTATAAGGAATTTTCAATGATACACTGCATATAACGTTATATTATAAGGTTATTTGCAATGAAACACTGCATATTACGTTATATTATAAGGAATTTTCAATGATAAACTACGATATAATATAAGGTATTTTCAATGATACACTACATATTACGTCATATTATAAGTTATTTCCAATGATACAATGCAAATTACGTTATATTATAAGGTATTTTCAATGATAAACTACGATATATTATAAGGTATTTTCAATGATACACTGCATATTTCGTTATATTATAAGGCATTTTCAATGATACACTGCATATTACGTTTTATTATAAGGTGTTTTCAATGATACACTGCATATTACGTTATATTATAAGGTATTTTCAATGATACACTACAAATTACGATATATTATAAGGTATTTTCAATGATAAACTACAAATTACGATATATTATAAGGTATCTTCAATGATAAACTACAAATTACGATATAATATAAGGTATTTTCAATGATACACTACATATTACGTCATATTATAAGTTATTTCCAATGATACAATGCAAATTACGTTATATTATAAGGAATTCTCAATGATAAACTACGATATATTAGAAGGTATTTTCAATGATACACTGCATATTACGTCATGTTATAAGGAATTTTCAATGATACACTGCATATTACGTTATATTATAAGGTTATTAGCAATGAAACACTGCATATTACGTTATATTATAAGGAATTTTCAATGATAAACTACGATATAATATAAGGTATTTCCAATGATACACTACATATTACGTCATATTATAAGTTATTTCCAATGATACAATGCAAATTACGTTATGTTATAAGGTATTTACAATGATAAACTACATATTACGATATATTATAAGGTATTTTCAATGATATACTGTATATTACGTTGTAGTATAAGGTATTTTCAATGAAACACTGCATATTACGTCATATTAGATGGTATTGCCAATGATACACTGCATATTACGTTATATTATAAGGTATTTCCAATGATAAACTACATATTACGTTATATTATAAGGTATTTTCAATTATACACTACGAATTACGATATATTATAAGGTATCTTCAATGATACACTACAAATTACGATATATTATAAGGAATTTTCAATGATACACTGCATATTACGTTATATTATAAGGTTATTTGCAATGAAACACTGCATATTACGTTATATTATAAGGAATTGTCAATGATAAACTACGATATATTAGAAGGTATTTTCAATGATAAACTACAAATTACGATATAATATAAGGTATTTTCAATGATACACTACATATTACGTCATATTATAAGTTATTTCCAATGATACAATGCAAATTACGTTATATTATAAGGTGTTTTCAATGATAAACTACGATATATTATAAGGTATTCTCAATGATACACTGCATATTACGATATATTATAAGGTATTTTCAATGATACACTGCATATTACGTTATATTATAAAGTATTTTCAATGATACACTGCATATTACGTTTTATTATAAGGTGTTATCAATGATACACTGCATATTACGTTATATTATAAGGTATTTTCAATTATACACTACGAATTACGATATATTATAAGGTATCTTCAATGATACACTACAAATTACGATATATTATAAGGAATTTCCAATGATACAATGCAAATTACGTTATGTTATAAGTTATTTACAATGATAAACTACATATTACGATATATTATAAGGTATTTTCAATGATATACTGTATATTACGTTGTAGTATAAGGTATTTTCAATGATACACTGCATATTACGTCATATTAGATGGTATTGCCAATGATACACTGCATATTACGTTATATTATAAGGTATTTCCAATGATAAACTACATATTACGATATATTATAAGGTATTTTCAATGATACACTGCATATTACGTTATATTATAAGGTGTTTTCAATGATAAACTACGATATATTAGAAGGTATTTTCATTGATACACTGCATATTACGTTATATTATAAGGTATTTTCAATGATACACTGCATATTACGTTATATTATAAGGAATTTTCAATGATACACTGCATATTACGTGATATTATAAGGTTATTTGCAATGAAACACTGCATATTACGTTATATTATAAGGAATTTTCAATGATAAACTACGATATAATATAAGGTATTTTCAATGATACACTACATATTACGTCATATTATAAGTTATTTCCAATGATACAATGCAAATTACGTTATATTATAAGGAATTTTCAATGATAAACTACGATATATTATAAGGTATTTTCAATGATACAATGCAAATTACGTTATATTATAAGGAATTTTCAATGATAAACTACGATATATTATAAGGTATTTTCAATGATACACTGCATATTTCGTTATATTATAAGGTATTTTCAATTATACACTACAAATTACGATATATTATAAGGTACCTTCAATGATACACTACAAATTACGATATATTATAAGGTATTCTCAATGATACACTGCATATTTCGTTATATTATAAGGCATTTTCAATGATACACTGCATATTACGTTTTATTATAAGGTATTTTCAATGATAAACTACGATATATTATAAGGTATTTTCAATGATACACTGCATATTTCGTTATATTATAAGGTATTTTCAATTATACACTACGAATTACGATATATTATAAGGTATCTTCAATGATACACTACAAATTACGATATATTATAAGGTATTTTCAATGATACACTGCATATTACTATATATTATAAGGTATTCTCAATGATACACTGCATATTACGTTATATTATAAGGAATTCTCAATGATAAACTACGATATATTACAAGGTATTTTCAATGATACACTGCATATTACGTCATATTATCAGGAATTTTCAATGATACACTGCATATTACGTTATATTATAAGGTTATTTGCAATGAAACACTGCATATTACGTTATATTATAAGGAATTTTCAATGATAAACTACGATATAATATAAGGTATTTTCAATGATACACTACATATTACGTCATATTATAAGTTATTTCCAATGATACAATGCAAATTACGTTATATTATAAGGAATTTTCAATGATAAACTACGATATATTATAAGGTATTTTCAATGATACACTGCATATTTCGTTATATTATAAGGCATTTTCAATGATACACTGCATATTACGTTTTATTATAAGGTGTTTTCAATGATACACTGCATATTACGTTATATTATAAGGTATTTTCAATGATACACTACAAATTACGATATATTATAAGGTATTTTCAATGATAAACTACAAATTACGATATATTATAAGGTATCTTCAATGATAAACTACAAATTACGATATAATATAAGGTATTTTCAATGATACACTACATATTACGTCATATTATAAGTTATTTCCAATGATACAATGCAAATTACGTTATATTATAAGGAATTCTCAATGATAAACTACGATATATTAGAAGGTATTTTCAATGATACACTGCATATTACGTCATGTTATAAGGAATTTTCAATGATACACTGCATATTACGTTATATTATAAGGTTATTAGCAATGAAACACTGCATATTACGTTATATTATAAGGAATTTTCAATGATAAACTACGATATAATATAAGGTATTTCCAATGATACACTACATATTACGTCATATTATAAGTTATTTCCAATGATACAATGCAAATTACGTTATGTTATAAGGTATTTACAATGATAAACTACATATTACGATATATTATAAGGTATTTTCAATGATATACTGTATATTACGTTGTAGTATAAGGTATTTCCAATGAAACACTGCATATTACGTCATATTAGATGGTATTGCCAATGATACACTGCATATTACGTTATATTATAAGGTATTTTCAATGATAAACTACATATTACGTTATATTATAAGGTATTTTCAATTATACACTACGAATTACGATATATTATAAGGTATCTTCAATGATACACTACAAATTACGATATATTATAAGGAATTTTCAATGATACACTGCATATTACGTTATATTATAAGGTTATTTGCAATGAAACACTGCATATTACGTTATATTATAAGGAATTGTCAATGATAAACTACGCTATATTAGAAGGTATTTTCAATGATAAACTACAAATTACGATATAATATAAGGTATTTTCAATGATACACTACATATTACGTCATATTATAAGTTATTTCCAATGATACAATGCAAATTACGTTATATTATAAGGTGTTTTCAATGATAAACTACGATATATTATAAGGTATTCTCAATGATACACTGCATATTACGATATATTATAAGGTATTTTCAATGATACACTGCATATTACGTTATATTATAAGGTATTTTCAATGATACACTGCATATTACGTTTTATTATAAGGTATTTTCAATGATACACTGCATATTACGTTATATTATAAGGTATTTTCAATTATACACTACGAATTACGATATATTATAAGGTATCTTCAATGATACACTACAAATTACGATATATTATAAGGAATTTCCAATGATACAATGCAAATTACGTTATGTTATAAGTTATTTACAATGATAAACTACATATTACGATATATTATAAGGTATTTTCAATGATATACTGTATATTACGTTGTAGTATAAGGTATTTTCAATGATACACTGCATATTACGTCATATTAGATGGTATTGCCAATGATACACTGCATATTACGTTATATTATAAGGTATTTCCAATGATAAACTACATATTACGATATATTATAAGGTATTTTCAATGATACACTGCATATTACGTTATATTATAAGGTGTTTTCAATGATAAACTACGATATATTAGAAGGTATTTTCATTGATACACTGCATATTACGTTATATTATAAGGTATTTTCAATGATACACTGCATATTACGTTATATTATAAGGAATTTTCAATGATACACTGCATATTACGTGATATTATAAGGTTATTTGCAATGAAACACTGCATATTACGTTATATTATAAGGAATTTTCAATGATAAACTACGATATAATATAAGGTATTTTCAATGATACACTACATATTACGTCATATTATAAGTTATTTCCAATGATACAATGCAAATTACGTTATATTATAAGGAATTTTCAATGATAAACTACGATATATTATAAGGTATTTTCAATGATACAATGCAAATTACGTTATATTATAAGGAATTTTCAATGATAAACTACGATATATTATAAGGTATTTTCAATGATACACTGCATATTTCGTTATATTATAAGGTATTTTCAATTATACACTACAAATTACGATATATTATAAGGTACCTTCAATGATACACTACAAATTACGATATATTATAAGGTATTCTCAATGATACACTGCATATTTCGTTATATTATAAGGCATTTTCAATGATACACTGCATATTACGTTTTATTATAAGGTATTTTCAATGATAAACTACGATATATTATAAGGTATTTTCAATGATACACTGCATATTTCGTTATATTATAAGGTATTTTCAATTATACACTACGAATTACGATATATTATAAGGTATCTTCAATGATACACTACAAATTACGATATATTATAAGGTATTTTCAATGATACACTGCATATTACTATATATTATAAGGTATTCTCAATGATACACTGCATATTACGTTATATTATAAGGAATTCTCAATGATAAACTACGATATATTACAAGGTATTTTCAATGATACACTGCATATTACGTCATATTATCAGGAATTTTCAATGATACACTGCATATTACGTTATATTATAAGGTTATTTGCAATGAAACACTGCATATTACGTTATATTATAAGGAATTTTCAATGATAAACTACGATATAATATAAGGTATTTCCAATGATACACTACATATTACGTCATATTATAAGTTATTTCCAATGATACAATGCAAATTACGTTATATTATAAGGTATTTACAATGATAAACTACATATTACGATATATTATAAGGTATTTTCAATGATATACTGTATATTACGTTGTAGTATAAGGTATTTTCAATGACACACTGCATATTACGTCATATTAGATGGTATTGCCAATGATACACTGCATATTACGTTATATTATAAGGTATTTCCAATGATAAACTACATATTACGATATATTATAAGGTATTTTCAATGATACACTGCATATTACGTTATATTATAAGGTTATTTGCAATGAAACACTGTATGTTACGTTATATTAAAAGGTATTTTCAATGATGCACTGTATATTACGTTATATTATAAGGAATTTTCAATGATACACTGCATATTACGTTATATTATAAGGTTATTTGCAATGAAACACTGCATATTACGTTATATTATAAGGAATTTTCAATGATAAACTACGATATAATATAAGGTATTTTCAATGATACACTACATATTACGTCATATTATAAGTTATTTCCAATGATACAATGCAAATTACGTTATATTATAAGGTATTTTCAATGATAAACTACGATATATTATAAGGTATTTTCAATGATACACTGCATATTTCGTTATATTATAAGGCATTTTCAATGATACACTGCATATTACGTTTTATTATAAGGTGTTTTCAATGATACACTGCATATTACGTTATATTATAAGGTATTTTCAATGATACACTACAAATTACGATATATTATAAGGTATTTTCAATGATAAACTACAAATTACGATATATTATAAGGTATCTTCAATGATAAACTACAAATTACGATATAATATAAGGTATTTCCAATGATACACTACATATTACGTCATATTATAAGTTATTTCCAATGATACAATGCAAATTACGTTATGTTATAAGGTATTTACAATGATAAACTACATATTACGATATATTATAAGGTATTTTCAATGATATACTGTATATTACGTTGTAGTATAAGGTATTTTCAATGATACACTGCATATTACGTCATATTAGATGGTATTGCCAATGATACACTGCATATTACGTTATATTATAAGGTATTTCCAATGATAAACTACATATTACGATATATTATAAGGTATTTTCAATGATACACTGCATATTACGTTATATTATAAGGTGTTTTCAATGATAAACTACGATATATTAGAAGGTATTTTCATTGATACACTGCATATTACGTTATATTATAAGGTATTTTCAATGATACACTGTATATTACGTTATATTATAAGGAATTTTCAATGATACACTGCATATTACGTTATATTATAAGGTTATTTGCAATGAAACACTGCATATTACGTTATATTATAAGGAATTTTCAATGATAAACTACGATATAATATAAGGTATTTTCAATGATACACTGCATATTTCGTTATATTATAAGGCATTTTCAATGATACACTGCATATTACGTTTTATTATAAGGTGTTTTCAATGATACACTGCATATTACGTTATATTATAAGGTATTTTCAATGATACACTACACATTACGATATATTATAAGGTATTTTCAATGATAAACTACAAATTACGATATATTATAAGGTATCTTGAATGATAAACTACAAATTACGATATAATATAAGGTATTTTCAATGATACACTACATATTACGTCATATTATAAGTTATTTCCAATGATACAATGCAAATTACGTTATATTATAAGGTGTTTTCAATGATAAACTACGATATATTATAAGGTATTCTCAATGATACACTGCATATTACGATATATTATAAGGTATTTTCAATGATACACTGCATATTACGTTATATTGTAAAGTATTTTCAATGATACACTGCATATTACGTTTTATTATAAGGTGTTATCAATGATACACTGCATATTACGTTATATTATAAGGTATTTTCAATTATACACTACGAATTACGATATATTATAAGGTATCTTCAATGATACACTACAAATTACGATATATTATAAGGAATTTTCAATGATACACTGCATATTACGTTATATTATAAGGTTATTTGCAATGAAACACTGCATATTACGTTATATTATAAGGAATTGTCAATGATAAACTACGCTATATTAGAAGGTATTTTCAATGATAAACTACAAATTACGATATAATATGAGGTATTTTCAATGATACACTACATATTACGTCATATTATAAGTTATTTCCAATGATACAATGCAAATTACGTTATATTATAAGGAATTCTCAATGATAAACTACGATATATTAGAAGGTATTTTCAATGATACACTGCATATTACGTCATATTATAAGGAATTTTCAATGATACACTGCATATTACGTTATATTATAAGGTTATTTGCAATGAAACACTGCATATTACGTTATATTATAAGGAATTTTCAATGATAAACTACGATATAATATAAGGTATTTCCAATGATACACTACATATTACGTCATATTATAAGTTATTTCCAATGATACAATGCAAATTACGTTATGTTATAAGGTATTTACAATGATAAACTACATATTACGATATATTATAAGGTATTTTCAATGATATACTGTATATTACGTTGTAGTATAAGGTATTTTCAATGATACACTGCATATTACGTCATATTAGATGGTATTGCCAATGATACACTGCATATTACGTTATATTATAAGGTATTTCCAATGATAAACTACATATTACGATATATTAAAAGGTATTTTCAATGATGCACTGCATATTACGTTATATTATAAGGAATTTTCAATGATACACTGCATATTACGTTATATTATAAGGTTATTTGCAATGAAACACTGCATATTACGTTATATTATAAGGAATTTTCAATGATAAACTACGATATAATATAAGGTATTTTCAATGATACACTACATATTACGTCATATTATAAGTTATTTCCAATGATACAATGCAAATTACGTTATATTATAAGGAATTTTCAATGATAAACTACGATATATTATAAGGTATTTTCAATGATACACTGCATATTTCGTTATATTATAAGGTATTTTCAATGATACACTGCATATTACGTTTTATTATAAGGTGTTTTCAATGATACACTTCATATTACGTTATATTATAAGGTATTTTCAATGATACACTACACATTACGATATATTATAAGGTATTTTCAATGATAAACTACAAATTACGATATATTATAAGGTATCTTCAATGATAAACTACAAATTACGATATAATATAAGGTATTTTCAATGATACACTACATATTACGTCATATTATAAGTTATTTCCAATGATACAATGCAAATTACGTTATATTATAAGGTGTTTTCAATGATAAACTACGATATATTATAAGGAATTTTCAATGATACACTGCATATTACGATATATTATAAGGTATTTTCAATGATACACTACAAATTACGATATATTATAAGGTATTTTCAATGATACACTGCATATTACGTTATATTATAAGGTATTCTCAATGATACACTGCATATTACGTTATATTATAAGGAATTCTCAATGATAAACTACGATATATTAGAAGGTATTTTCAATGATACACTGCATATTACGTCATATTATAAGGAATTTTCAATGATACACTCCATATTACGTTATATTATAAGGTTATTTGCAATGAAACACTGCATATTACGTTATATTATAAGGAATTTTCAATGATAAACTACGATATAATATAAGGTATTTCCAATGATACACTACATATTACGTCATATTATAAGTTATTTCCAATGATACAATGCAAATTACGTTATGTTATAAGGTATTTACAATGATAAACTACATATTACGATATATTATAAGGTATTTTCAATGATATACTGTATATTACGTTGTAGTATAAGGTATTTTCAATGATACACTGCATATTACGTCATATTAGATAATATTGCCAATGATACACTGCATATTACGTTATATTATAAGGTATTTCCAATGATAAACTACATATTACGATATATTATAAGGAATTTTCAATGATACACTGCATATTACGTTATATTATAAGGAATTCTCAATGATAAACTACGATATATTAGAAGGTATTTTCAATGATACACTGCATATTACGTCATATTATAAGGAATTTTCAATGATACACTGCATATTACGTTATATTATAAGGTTATTTGCAATGAAACACTGCATATTACGTTATATTATAAGGAATTGTCAATGATAAACTACGATATATTATAAGGTATCTTCAATGATAAACTACAAATTACGATATAATATAAGGTATTTTCAATGATACACTACATATTACGTCATATTATAAGTTATTTCCAATGATACAATGCAAATTACGTTATATTATAAGGAATTCTCAATGATAAACTACGATATATTAGAAGGTATTTTCAATGATACACTGCATATTACGTCATATTATAAGGAATTTTCAATGATACACTGCATATTACGTTATATTATAAGGTTATTTGCAATGAAACACTGCATATTACGTTATATTATAAGGAATTTTCAATGATAAACTACGATATAATATAAGGTATTTCCAATGATACACTACATATTACGTCATATTATAAGTTATTTCCAATGATACAATGCAAATTACGTTATGTTATAAGGTATTTACAATGATAAACTACATATTACGATATATTATAAGGTATTTTCAATGATATACTGTATATTACGTTGTAGTATAAGGTATTTTCAATGATACACTGCATATTACGTCATATTAGATGGTATTGCCAATGATACACTGCATATTACGTTATATTATAAGGTATTTCCAATGATAAACTACATATTACGATATATTAAAAGGTATTTTCAATGATGCACTGCATATTACGTTATATTATAAGGAATTTTCAATGATACACTGCATATTACGTTATATTATAAGGTTATTTGCAATGAAACACTGCATATTACGTTATATTATAAGGAATTTTCAATGATAAACTACGATATAATATAAGGTATTTTCAATGATACACTACATATTACGTCATATTATAAGTTATTTCCAATGATACAATGCAAATTACGTTATATTATAAGGAATTTTCAATGATAAACTACGATATAATATAAGGTATTTCCAATGATACACTACATATTACGTCATATTATAAGTTATTTCCAATGATACAATGCAAATTACGTTATGTTATAAGGTATTTACAATGATAAACTACATATTACGATATATTATAAGGTATTTTCAATGATATACTGTATATTACGTTGTAGTATAAGGTATTTTCAATGATACACTGCATATTACGTTATATTATAAGGTATTTTCAATGATACACTACAAATTACGATATATTATAAGGTATTTTCAATGATAAACTACAAATTACGATATATTATAAGGTATCTTCAATGATAAACTACAAATTACGATATAATATAAGGTATTTTCAATGATACACTACATATTACGTCATATTATAAGTTATTTCCAATGATACAATGCAAATTACGTTATATTATAAGGAATTCTCAATGATAAACTACGATATATTAGAAGGTATTTTCAATGATACACTGCATATTACGTCATATTATAAGGAATTTTCAATGATACACTGCATATTACGTTATATTATAAGGTTATTTGCAATGAAACACTGCATATTACGTTATATTATAAGGAATTTTCAATGATAAACTACGATATAATATAAGGTATTTCCAATGATACACTACATATTACGTCATATTATAAGTTATTTCCAATGATACAATGCAAATTACGTTATGTTATAAGGTATTTACAATGATAAACTACATATTACGATATATTATAAGGTATTTTCAATGATATACTGTATATTACGTTGTAGTATAAGGTATTTTCAATGATACACTGCATATTACGTCATATTAGATGGTATTGCCAATGATACACTGCATATTACGTTATATTATAAGGTATTTCCAATGATAAACTACATATTACGATATATTAAAAGGTATTTTCAATGATGCACTGCATATTACGTTATATTATAAGGAATTTTCAATGATACACTGCATATTACGTTATATTATAAGGTTATTTGCAATGAAACACTGCATATTACGTTATATTATAAGGAATTTTCAATGATAAACTACGATATAATATAAGGTA
Source organism: Lasioglossum lativentre (assembly GCA_916610255.1). Lineage (NCBI taxonomy): Eukaryota > Metazoa > Arthropoda > Insecta > Hymenoptera > Halictidae > Lasioglossum > Lasioglossum lativentre. The sequence continues at coordinate 120,013 of CAKAJI010000418.1, forward strand.
TTTTCAATGATACACTACATATTACGTCATATTATAAGTTATTTCCAATGATACAATGCAAATTACGTTATATTATAAGGAATTTTCAATGATAAACTACGATATATTATAAGGTATTTTCAATGATACACTGCATATTTCGTTATATTATAAGGTATTTTCAATGATACACTGCATATTACGTTTTATTATAAGGTGTTTTCAATGATACACTTCATATTACGTTATATTATAAGGTATTTTCAATGATACACTACACATTACGATATATTATAAGGTATTTTCAATGATAAACTACAAATTACGATATATTATAAGGTATCTTCAATGATAAACTACAAATTACGATATAATATAAGGTATTTTCAATGATACACTACATATTACGTCATATTATAAGTTATTTCCAATGATACAATGCAAATTACGTTATATTATAAGGTGTTTTCAATGATAAACTACGATATATTATAAGGAATTTTCAATGATACACTGCATATTACGATATATTATAAGGTATTTTCAATGATACACTACAAATTACGATATATTATAAGGTATTTTCAATGATACACTGCATATTACGTTATATTATAAGGTATTCTCAATGATACACTGCATATTACGTTATATTATAAGGAATTCTCAATGATAAACTACGATATATTAGAAGGTATTTTCAATGATACACTGCATATTACGTCATATTATAAGGAATTTTCAATGATACACTGCATATTACGTTATATTATAAGGTTATTTGCAATGAAACACTGCATATTACGTTATATTATAAGGAATTTTCAATGATAAACTACGATATAATATAAGGTATTTCCAATGATACACTACATATTACGTCATATTATAAGTTATTTCCAATGATACAATGCAAATTACGTTATGTTATAAGGTATTTACAATGATAAACTACATATTACGATATATTATAAGGTATTTTCAATGATATACTGTATATTACGTTGTAGTATAAGGTATTTTCAATGATACACTGCATATTACGTCATATTAGATTATATTGCCAATGATACACTGCATATTACGTTATATTATAAGGTATTTCCAATGATAAACTACATATTACGATATATTATAAGGAATTTTCAATGATACACTGCATATTACGTTATATTATAAGGAATTCTCAATGATAAACTACGATATATTAGAAGGTATTTTCAATGATACACTGCATATTACGTCATATTATAAGGAATTTTCAATGATACACTGAATATTACGTTATATTATAAGGTTATTTGCAATGAAACACTGCATATTACGTTATATTATAAGGAATTTTCAATGATAAACTACGATATAATATAAGGTATTTCCAATGATACACTACATATTACGTCATATTATAAGTTATTTCCAATGATACAATGCAAATTACGTTATGTTATAAGGTATTTACAATGATAAACTACATATTACGATATATTATAAGGTATTTTCAATGATATACTGTATATTACGTTGTAGTATAAGGTATTTTCAATGATACACTGCATATTACGTCATATTAGATAATATTTCCAATGATACACTGCATATTACGTTATATTATAAGGTATTTCCAATGATAAACTACATATTACGATATATTATAAGGAATTTTCAATGATACACTGCATATTACGTTATATTATAAGGTTATTTGCAATGAAACACTGCATATTACGTTATATTATAAGGAATTTTCAATGATAAACTACGATATAATATAAGGTATTTTCAATGATACACTACATATTACGTCATATTATAAGTTATTTCCAATGATACAATGCAAATTACGTTATATTATAAGGAATTTTAAATGATAAACTACGATATATTATAAGGTATTTTCAATGATACACTGCATATTTCGTTATATTATAAGGCATTTTCAATGATACACTGCATATTACGTCATATTAGATAATATTGCCAATGATACACTGCATATTACGTTATATTATAAGGTATTTCCAATGATAAACTACATATTACGATATATTATAAGGTATTTTCTATGATACACTGCATATTAGGATATGTTATAAGGTATTTTCAATGATACACTGCATATTACGTTATATTACATGGTATTTTCTATGATACACTGCATATTACGTTATATTATAAGGTATTTTCAATGATACACTGCATATTACGTTATATTATAAGGTATTTTCAATGATACACTGCATATTACGTTATATTATAAGGAATATTCAATGATACACTGCATATTACGTTATATTATAAGGTATTTTCAATGATACACTACACATTACGATATATTATAAGGTATTTTCAATGATAAACTACAAATTACGATATATTATAAGGTATCTTCAATGATAAACTACAAATTACGATATAATATAAGGTATTTTCAATGATACACTACATATTACGTCATATTATAAGTTATTTCCAATGATACAATGCAAATTACGTTATATTATAAGGTGTTTTCAATGATAAACTACGATATATTATAAGGTATTTTCAATGATACACTGCATATTACGATATATTATAAGGTATTTTCAATGATACACTGCATATTACGTTATATTATAAAGTATTTTCAATGATACACTGCATATTTCGTTATATTATAAGGTATTTTCAATTATACACTACGAATTACGATATATTATAAGGTATCTTCAATGATACACTACAAATTACGATATATTATAAGGTATTTTCAATGATACACTGCATATTACGTTATATTATAAGGTATTCTCAATGATACACTGCATACTACGTTATATTATAAGGAATTCTCAATGATAAACTACGATATATTAGAAGGTATTTTCAATGATACACTGCATATTACGTCATATTATAAGGAATTTTCAATGATACACTGCATATTACGTTATATTATAAGGTTATTTGCAATGAAACACTGCATATTACGTTATATTATAAGGAATTGTCAATGATAAACTACGATATAATATATGGTATTTCCAATGATACACTACATATTACGTCATATTATAAGGTATTTTCAATGATATACTGTATATTACGTTGTAGTATAAGGTATTTTCAATGATACACTGCATATTACGTCATATTAGATAATATTGCCAATGATACACTGCATATTACGTTATATTATAAGGTATTTCCAATGATAAACTACATATTACGATATATTATAAGGAATTTTCAATGATATACTGTATATTACGTTGTAGTATAAGGTATTTTCAATGATACACTGCATATTACGTCATATTAGATAATATTGCCAATGATACACTGCATATTACGTTATATTATAAGGTATTTCCAATGATAAACTACATATTACGATATATTATAAGGAATTTTCAATGATACACTGCATATTACGTTATATTATAAGGTATTTCCAATGATAAACTACATATTACGATATATTATAAGGAATTTTCAATGATACACTGCATATTACGTTATATTATAAGGTTATTTGCAATGAAACACTGCATATTACTTTATATTATAAGGAATTTTCAATGATAAACTACGATATAATATAAGGTGTTTTCAATGATACACTACATATTACGTCATATTATAAGTTATTTCCAATGATACAATGCAAATTACGTTATATTATAAGGAATTCTCAATGATAAACTACGATATATTAGAAGGTATTTTCAATGATACACTGCATAATACGTCATATTATAATGAATTTTCAATGATACACTGCATATTACGTTATATTATAAGGTTATTTGCAATGAAATACTGCATATTACGTTATATTATAAGGAATTTTCAATGATAAACTACGATATAATATAAGGTATTTCCAATGATACACTACATATTACGTCATATTATAAGTTATTTCCAATGATACAATGCAAATTACGTTATGTTATAAGGTATTTACAATGATAAACTACATATTACGATATATTATAAGGTATTTTCAATGATATACTGTATATTACGTTGTAGTATAAGGTATTTTCAATGATACACTGCATATTACGTCATATTAGATGGTATTGCCAATGATACACTGCATATTACGTTATATTATAAGGTATTTCCAATGATAAACTACATATTACGATATATTATAAGGTATTTTCAATGATACACTGCATATTACGTTATATTATAAGGTTATTTGCAATGAAACACTGTATGTTACGTTATATTAAAAGGTATTTTCAATGATGCACTGCATATTACGTTATATTATAAGGAATTTTCAATGATACACTGCATATTACGTTATATTATAAGGTTATTTGCAATGAAACACTGCATATTACGTTATATTATAAGGAATTTTCAATGATAAACTACGATATAATATAAGGTATTTTCAATGATACACTACATATTACGTCATATTATAAGTTATTTCCAATGATACAATGCAAATTACGTTATATTATAAGGAATTTTCAATGATAAACTACGATATATTATAAGGTATTTTCAATGATACACTGCATATTTCGTTATATTATAAGGTATTTTCAATGATACACTGCATATTACGTTTTATTATAAGGTGTTTTCAATGATACACTTCATATTACGTTATATTATAAGGTATTTTCAATGATACACTGCATATTACGTTATATTATAAGGTATTTTCAATGATACACTGCATATTTCGTTATATTATAAGGTATTTTCAATTATACACTACGAATTACGATATATTATAAGGTATCTTCAATGATACACTACAAATTACGATATATTATAAGGTATTTTCAATGATACACTGCATATTACGTTATATTATAAGGTATTCTCAATGATACACTGCATATTACGTTATGTTATAAGGAATTCTCAATGATAAACTACGATATATTAGAAGGTATTTTCAATGATACACTGCATATTACGTCATATTATAAGGAATTTTCAATGATACACTGCATATTACGTTATATTATAAGGTTATTTGCAATGAAACACTGCATATTACGTTATATTATAAGGAATTTTCAATGATAAACTACGATATAATATAAGGTATTTCCAATGATACACTACATATTACGTCATATTATAAGTTATTTCCAATGATACAATGCAAATTACGTTATGTTATAAGGTATTTACAATGATAAACTACATATTACGATATATTATAAGGTATTTTCAATGATATACTGTATATTACGTTGTAGTATAAGGTATTTTCAATGATACACTGCATATTACGTCATATTAGATAATATTGCCAATGATACACTGCATATTACGTTATATTATAAGGTATTTCCAATGATAAACTACATATTACGATATATTATAAGGAATTTTCAATGATACACTGCATATTACGTTATATTATAAGGTTATTTGCAATGAAACACTGCATATTACGTTATATTATAAGGAATTTACAATGATAAACTACGATATAATATAAGTTATTTTCAATGATACACTACATATTACGTCATATTATAAGTTATTTCCAATGATACAATGCAAATTACGTTATATTATAAGGAATTTTTAATGATAAACTACGATATATTATAAGGTATTTTCAATGATACACTGCATATTTCGTTATATTATAAGGCATTTTCAATGATACACTGCATATTACGTTTTATTATAAGGTGTTTTCAATGATACACTGCATATTACGTTATATTATAAGGTATTTTCAATGATACACTACAAATTACGATATATTATAAGGTATTTTCAATGATAAACTACAAATTACGATATAATATAAGGTATTTTCAATGATACACTGCATATTACGTTATATTATAAGGTTATTTGCAATGATACACTGCATATTTCGTTATATTATAAGGTATTTTCAATTATACACTACGAATTACGATATATTATAAGGTATCTTCAATGATACACTACAAATTACGATATATTATAAGGTATTTTCAATGATACACTGCATATTACGTTATATTATAAGGTATTCTCAATGATACACTGCATATTACGTTATGTTATAAGGAATTCTCAATGATAAACTACGATATATTAGAAGGTATTTTCAATGATACACTGCATATTACGTCATATTATAAGGAATTTTCAATGATACACTGCATATTACGTTATATTATAAGGTTATTTGCAATGAAACACTGCATATTACGTTATATTATAAGGAATTTTCAATGATAAACTACGATATAATATAAGGTATTTCCAATGATACACTACATATTACGTCATATTATAAGTTATTTCCAATGATACAATGCAAATTACGTTATGTTATAAGGTATTTACAATGATAAACTACATATTACGATATATTATAAGGTATTTTCAATGATATACTGTATATTACGTTGTAGTATAAGGTATTTTCAATGATACACTGCATATTACGTCATATTAGATAATATTGCCAATGATACACTGCATATTACGTTATATTATAAGGTATTTCCAATGATAAACTACATATTACGATATATTATAAGGAATTTTCAATGATACACTGCATATTACGTTATATTATAAGGTTATTTGCAATGAAACACTGCATATTACGTTATATTATAAGGAATTTTCAATGATAAACTACGATATAATATAAGGTATTTTCAATGATACACTACATATTACGTCATATTATAAGTTATTTCCAATGATACAATGCAAATTACGTTATATTATAAGGAATTTTTAATGATAAACTACGATATATTATAAGGTATTTTCAATGATACACTGCATATTTCGTTATATTATAAGGCATTTTCAATGATACACTGCATATTACGTTTTATTATAAGGTGTTTTCAATGATACACTGCATATTACGTTATATTATAAGGTATTTTCAATGATACACTACAAATTACGATATATTATAAGGTATTTTCAATGATAAACTACAAATTACGATATATTATAAGGTATCTTCAATGATAAACTACAAATTACGATATAATATAAGGTATTTTCAATGATACACTGCATATTACGTTATATTATAAGGTTATTTGCAATGAAACACTGCATATTACGTTATATTATAAGGAATTTTCAATGATAAACTACGATATAATATAAGGTATTTCCAATGATACACTACATATTACGTCATATTATAAGTTATTTCCAATGATACAATGCAAATTACGTTATGTTATAAGGTATTTACAATGATAAACTACATATTACGATATATTATAAGGTATTTTCAATGATATACTGTATATTACGTTGTAGTATAAGGTATTTTCAATGATACACTGCATATTACGTCATATTAGATGGTATTGCCAATGATACACTGCATATTACGTTATATTATAAGGTTATTTGCAATGAAACACTGTATGTTACGTTATATTATAAGGTATTTTCAATGATACACTACAAATTACGATATATTATAAGGTATTTTCAATGATAAACTACAAATTACTATATATTATAAGGTATCTTCAATGATAAACTACAAATTACGATATATTATAAGGTATCTTCAATGATAAACTACAAATTACGATATAATATAAGGTATTTTCAATGATACACTACATATTACATCATATTATAAGTTATTTCCAATGATACAATGCAAATTACGTTATATTATAAGGAATTCTCAATGATAAACTACGATATATTAGAAGGTATTTTCAATGATACACTGCATATTACGTCATATTATAAGGAATTTTCAATGATACACTGCATATTACGTTATATTATAAGGTTATTTGCAATGAAACACTGCATATTACGTTATATTATAAGGAATTTTCAATGATAAACTACGATATAATATAAGGTATTTCCAATGATACACTACATATTACGTCATATTATAAGTTATTTCCAATGATACAATGCAAATTACGTTATATTATAAGGAATTTTTAATGATAAACTACGATATATTATAAGGTATTTTCAATGATACACTGCATATTTCGTTATATTATAAGGCATTTTCAATGATACACTGCATATTACGTTATATTATAAGGTGTTTTCAATGATACACTACAAATTACGATATATTATAAGGTATTTTCAATGATAAACTACAAATTACGATATATTATAAGGTATCTTCAATGATAAACTACAAATTACGATATAATATAAGGTATTTTCAATGATACACTGCATATTACGTTATATTATAAGGTTATTTGCAATGAAACACTGCATATTACGTTATATTATAAGGAATTTTCAATGATAAACTACGATATAATATAAGGTATTTCCAATGATACACTACATATTACGTCATATTATAAGTTATTTCCAATGATACAATGCAAATTACGTTATGTTATAAGGTATTTACAATGATAAACTACATATTACGATATATTATAAGGTATTTTCAATGATATACTGTATATTACGTTGTAGTATAAGGTATTTTCAATGATACACTGCATATTACGTCATATTAGATAATATTGCCAATGATACACTGCATATTACGTTATATTATAAGGTATTTCCAATGATAAACTACATATTACGATATATTATAAGGAATTTTCAATGATACATTGCATATTACGTTATATTATAAGGTTATTTGCAATGAAACACTGCATATTACGTTATATTATAAGGAATTTTCAATGATAAACTACGATATAATATAAGGTATTTTCAATGATACACTACATATTACGTCATATTATAAGTTATTTCCAATGATACAATGCAAATTACGTTATATTATAAGGAATTTTTAATGATAAACTACGATATATTATAAGGTATTTTCAATGATACACTGCATATTTCGTTATATTATAAGGCATTTTCAATGATACACTGCATATTACGTTTTATTATAAGGTGTTTTCAATGATACACTGCATATTACGTTATATTATAAGGTATTTTCAATGATACACTACAAATTACGATATATTATAAGGTATTTTCAATGATAAACTACAAATTACGATATATTATAAGGTATCTTCAATGATAAACTACAAATTACGATATAATATAAGGTATTTTCAATGATACACTACATATTACATCATATTATAAGTTATTTCCAATGATACAATGCAAATTACGTTATATTATAAGGAATTCTCAATGATAAACTACGATATATTAGAAGGTATTTTCAATGATACACTGCATATTACGTCATATTATAAGGAATTTTCAATGATACACTGCATATTACGTTATATTATAAGGTTATTTGCAATGAAACACTGCATATTACGTTATATTATAAGGAATTTTCAATGATAAACTACGATATAATATAAGGTATTTCCAATGATACACTACATATTACGTCATATTATAAGTTATTTCCAATGATACAATGCAAATTACGTTATGTTATAAGGTATTTACAATGATAAACTACATATTACGATATATTGTAAGGTATTTTCAATGATACACTGTATATTACGTTGTAGTATAAGGTATTTTCAATGATACACTGCATATTACGTCATATTAGATGGTATTGCCAATGATACACTGCATATTACGTTATATTATAAGGTTATTTGCAATGAAACACTGTATGTTACGTTATATTATAAGGTATTTTCAATGATACACTACAAATTACGATATATTATAAGGTATTTTCAATGATAAACTACAAATTACTATATATTATAAGGTATCTTCAATGATAAACTACAAATTACGATATATTATAAGGTATCTTCAATGATACACTACATATTACGTCATATTATAAGTTATTTCCAATGATACAATGCAAATTACGTTATATTATAAGGAATTTTTAATGATAAACTACGATATATTATAAGGTATTTTCAATGATACACTGCATATTTCGTTATATTATAAGGCATTTTCAATGATACACTGCATATTACGTTTTATTATAAGTTATTTCCAATGATACAATGCAAATTACGTTATATTATAAGGTGTTTTCAATGATAAACTACGATATATTATAAGGTATTTTCAATGATACACTGCATATTACGATATATTATAAGGTATTTTCAATGATACACTGCATATTACGTTATATTATAAGGTATTTTCAATGATACACTGCATATTACGTTATATTATAAGGAATTTTCAATGATAAACTACGATATAATATAAGGTATTTTCAATGATACACTGCATATTTCGTTATATTATAAGGTATTTTCAATTATACACTACAAATTACGATATATTATAAGGTACCTTCAATGATACACTACAAATTACGTTATATTATAAGGTATTTTCAATGATACACTGCATATTACGTTATATTATAAGGTATTCTCAATGATACACTGCATATTACGTTATATTATAAGGAATTCTCATTAATAAACTACGATATATTAGAAGGTATTTTCAATGATACACTGCATATTACGTTTTATTATAAGGTGTTTTCAATGATACACTGCATATTACGTTATATTATAAGGTATTTTCAATGATACACTACACATTACGATATATTATAAGGTATTTTCAATGATAAACTACAAATTACGATATATTATAAGGTATCTTCAATGATAAACTACAAATTACGATATAATATAAGGTATTTTCAATGATACACTACATATTACGTCATATTATAAGTTATTTCCAATGATACAATGCAAATTACGTTATGTTATAAGGTATTTACAATGATAAACTACATATTACGATATATTGTAAGGTATTTTCAATGATACACTGTATATTACGTTGTAGTATAAGGTATTTTCAATGATACACTGCATATTACGTCATATTAGATGGTATTGCCAATGATACACTGCATATTACGTTATATTATAAGGTTATTTGCAATGAAACACTGTATGTTACGTTATATTATAAGGTATTTTCAATGATACACTACAAATTACGATATATTATAAGGTATTTTCAATGATAAACTACAAATTACTATATATTATAAGGTATCTTCAATGATAAACTACAAATTACGATATATTATAAGGTATCTTCAATGATACACTACATATTACGTCATATTATAAGTTATTTCCAATGATACAATGCAAATTACGTTATATTATAAGGAATTTTTAATGATAAACTACGATATATTATAAGGTATTTTCAATGATACACTGCATATTTCGTTATATTATAAGGCATTTTCAATGATACACTGCATATTACGTTTTATTATAAGTTATTTCCAATGATACAATGCAAATTACGTTATATTATAAGGTGTTTTCAATGATAAACTACGATATATTATAAGGTATTTTCAATGATACACTGCATATTACGATATATTATAAGGTATTTTCAATGATACACTGCATATTACGTTATATTATAAGGTATTTTCAATGATACACTGCATATTACGTTATATTATAAGGAATTTTCAATGATAAACTACGATATAATATAAGGTATTTTCAATGATACACTGCATATTTCGTTATATTATAAGGCATTTTCAATTATACACTACAAATTACGATATATTATAAGGTACCTTCAATGATACACTACAAATTACGTTATATTATAAGGTATTTTCAATGATACACTGCATATTACGTTATATTATAAGGTATTCTCAATGATACACTGCATATTACGTTATATTATAAGGAATTCTCATTAATAAACTACGATATATTAGAAGGTATTTTCAATGATACACTGCATATTACGTTTTATTATAAGGTGTTTTCAATGATACACTGCATATTACGTTATATTATAAGGTATTTTCAATGATACACTACACATTACGATATATTATAAGGTATTTTCAATGATAAACTACAAATTACGATATATTATAAGGTATCTTCAATGATAAACTACAAATTACGATATAATATAAGGTATTTTCAATGATACACTACATATTACGTCATATTATAAGTTATTTCCAATGATACAATGCAAATTACGTTATATTATAAGGTGTTTTCAATGATAAACTACGATATATTATAAGGTATTTTCAATGATACACTGCATTTTACGATATATTATAAGGTATTTTCAATGATACACTGCATATTACGTTATATTATAAAGTATTTTCAATGATACACTGCATATTTCGTTATATTATAAGGTATTTTCAATTATACACTACGAATTACGATATATTAGAAGGTATTTTCAATGATACACTGCATATTTCGTTATATTATAAGGTATTTTCAATTATACACTACGAATTACGATATATTATAAGGTATCTTCAATGATACACTACAAATTACGATATATTATAAGGTATTTTCAATGATACACTGCATATTACGTTATATTATAAGGTATTCTCAATGATACACTGCATATTACGTTATATTATAAGTTATTTCCAATGATACAATGCAAATTACGTTATATTATAAGGAATTTTTAATGATAAACTACGATATATTATAAGGTATTTTCAATGATACACTGCATATTTCGTTATATTATAAGGCATTTTCAATGATACACTGCATATTACGTTTTATTATAAGGTGTTTTCAATGATACACTGCATATTACGTTATATTATAAGGTATTTTCAATGATACACTACAAATTACGATATATTATAAGGTATTTTCAATGATAAACTACAAATTACGATATATTATAAGGTATCTTCAATGATAAACTACAAATTACGATATAATATAAGGTATTTTCAATGATACACTACATATTACATCATATTATAAGTTATTTCCAATGATACAATGCAAATTACGTTATATTATAAGGAATTCTCAATGATAAACTACGATATATTAGAAGGTATTTTCAATGATACACTGCATATTACGTCATATTATAAGGAATTTTCAATGATACACTGCATATTACGTTATATTATAAGGTTATTTGCAATGAAACACTGCATATTACGTTATATTATAAGGAATTTTCAATGATAAACTACGATATAATATAAGGTATTTCCAATGATACACTACATATTACGTCATATTATAAGTTATTTCCAATGATACACTGCAAATTACGTTATGTTATAAGGTATTTACAATGATAAACTACATATTACGATATATTGTAAGGTATTTTCAATGATATACTGTATATTACGTTGTAGTATAAGGTATTTTCAATGATACACTGCATATTACGTCATATTAGATGGTATTGCCAATGATACACTGCATATTACGTTATATTATAAGGTTATTTGCAATGAAACACTGTATGTTACGTTATATTATAAGGTATTTTCAATGATACACTACAAATTACGATATATTATAAGGTATTTTCAATGATAAACTACAAATTACTATATATTATAAGGTATCTTCAATGATAAACTACAAATTACGATATATTATAAGGTATCTTCAATGATAAACTACAAATTACGATATAATATAAGGTATTTTCAATGATACACTACATATTACATCATATTATAAGTTATTTCCAATGATACAATGCAAATTACGTTATATTATAAGGAATTCTCAATGATAAACTACGATATATTAGAAGGTATTTTCAATGATACACTGCATATTACGTCATATTATAAGGAATTTTCAATGATACACTGCATATTACGTTATATTATAAGGTTATTTGCAATGAAACACTGTATGTTACGTTATATTATAAGGTATTTTCAATGATACACTACAAATTACGATATATTATAAGGTATTTTCAATGATAAACTACAAATTACGATATATTATAAGGTATCTTCAATGATAAACTACAAATTACGATATAATATAAGGTATTTTCAATGATAAACTACAAATTACGATATATTATAAGGTATCTTCAATGATAAACTACAAATTACGATATAATATAAGGTATTTTCAATGATACACTACATATTACGTCATATTATAAGTTATTTCCAATGATACAATGCAAATTACGTTATATTATAAGGTGTTTTCAATGATAAACTACGATATATTATAAGGTATTTTCAATGATACACTGCATATTACGATATATTATAAGGTATTTTCAATGATACACTACATATTACGTTATATTATAAGGTATTTTCAATGATACACTGCATATTACGTTATATTATAAGGAATTTTCAATGATAAACTACGATATAATATAAGGTATTTTCAATGATACACTGCATATTTCGTTATATTATAAGGTATTTTCAATTATACACTACAAATTACGATATATTATAAGGTACCTTCAATGATACACTACAAATTACGTTATATTATAAGGTATTTTCAATGATACACTGCATATTACGTTATATTATAAGGTATTCTCAATGATACACTGCATATTACGTTATATTATAAGGAATTCTCATTAATAAACTACGATATATTAGAAGGTATTTTCAATGATACACTGCATATTACGTTTTATTATAAGGTGTTTTCAATGATACACTGCATATTACGTTATATTATAAGGTATTTTCAATGATACACTACACATTACGATATATTATAAGGTATCTTCAATGATAAACTACAAATTACGATATAATATAAGGTATTTTCAATGATACACTACATATTACGTCATATTATAAGGTATTTTCAATGATACACTGCATATTACGATATATTATAAGGTATTTTCAATGATACACTGCATATTACGTTATATTATAAAGTATTTTCAATGATACACTGCATATTTCGTTATATTATAAGGTATTTTCAATTATACACTACGAATTACGATATATTATAAGGTATCTTCAATGATACACTACAAATTACGATATATTATAAGGTATTTTCAATGAAACACTGCATATTACGTTATATTATAAGGTATTCTCAATGATACACTGCATATTACGTTATATTATAAGGAATTCTCAATGATAAACTACGATATATTAGAAGGTATTTTCAATGATACACTGCATATTACGTCATATTATAAGGTATTTTCAATGATACACTGCATATTACGTTATATTATAAGGTATTCTCAATGATACACTGCATATTACGTTATATTATAAGGAATTCTCAATGATAAACTACGATATATTAGAAGGTATTTTCAATGATACACTGCATATTTCGTTATATTATAAGGTATTTTCAATTATACACTACGAATTACGATATATTATAAGGTATCTTCAATGATACACTACAAATTACGATATATTATAAGGTATTTTCAATGATACACTGCATATTACGTTATATTATAAGGTATTCTCAATGATACACTGCATATTACGTTATATTATAAGGAATTCTCAATGATAAACTACGATATATTAGAAGGTATTTTCAATGATACACTGCATATTACGTCATATTATAAGGAATTTTCAATGATACACTGCATATTACGTTATATTATAAGGTTATTTGCAATGAAACACTGCATATTACTTTATATTATAAGGAATTTTCAATGATAAACTACGATATAATATAAGGTATTTTCAATGATACACTGCATATTTCGTTATATTATAAGGCATTTTCAATGATACACTGCATATTACGTTTTATTATAAGGTGTTTTCAATGATACACTGCATATTACGTTATATTATAAGGTATTTTCAATGATACACTACAAATTACGATATATTATAAGGTATTTTCAATGATAAACTACAAATTACGATATATTATAAGGTATCTTCAATGATAAACTACAAATTACGATATAATATAAGGTATTTTCAATGATACACTACATATTACGTCATATTATAAGTTATTTCCAATGATACAATGCAAATTACGTTATATTATAAGGAATTCTCAATGATAAACTACGATATATTAGAAGGTACTTTCAATGATACACTGCATATTACGTCATATTATAAGGAATTTTCAATGATACACGGCATATTACGTTATATTATAAGGTTATTTGCAATGAAATACTGCATATTACGTTATATTATAAGGAATTTTCAATGATAAACTACGATATAATATAAGGTATTTCCAATGATACACTACATATTACGTCATATTATAAGTTATTTCCAATGATACAATGCAAATTACGTTATGTTATAAGGTATTTACAATGATAAACTACATATTACGATATATTATAAGGTATTTTCAATGATATACTGTATATTACGTTGTAGTATAAGGTATTTTCAATGATACACTGCATATTACGTCATATTAGATGGTATTGCCAATGATACACTGCATATTACGTTATATTATAAGGTATTTCCAATGATAAACTACATATTACGATATATTATAAGGTATTTTCAATGATACACTGCATATTACGTTATATTATAAGGTTATTTGCAATGAAACAATGTATGTTACGTTATATTAAAAGGTATTTTCAATGATGCACTGCATATTACGTTATATTATAAGGAATTTTCAATGATACACTGCATATTACGTTATATTATAAGGTTATTTGCAATGAAACACTGCATATTACGTTATATTATAAGGAATTTTCAATGATAAACTACGATATAATATAAGGTATTTTCAATGATACACTACATATTACGTCATATTATAAGTTATTTCCAATGATACAATGCAAATTACGTTATATTATAAGGAATTTTCAATGATAAACTACGATATATTATAAGGTATTTTCAATGATACACTGCATATTTCGTTATATTATAAGGTATTTTCAATGATACACTGCATATTACGTTTTATTATAAGGTGTTTTCAATGATACACTTCATATTACGTTATATTATAAGGTATTTTCAATGATACACTGCATATTACGTTATATTATAAGGTATTTTCAATGATACACTGCATATTTCGTTATATTATAAGGTATTTTCAATTATACACTACGAATTACGATATATTATAAGGTATCTTCAATGATACACTACAAATTACGATATATTATAAGGTATTTTCAATGATACACTGCATATTACGTTATATTATAAGGTATTCTCAATGATACACTGCATATTACGTTATATTATAAGGAATTCTCAATGATAAACTACGATATATTAGAAGGTATTTTCAATGATACACTGCATATTACGTCATATTATAAGGAATTTTCAATGATACACTGCATATTACGTTATATTATAAGGTTATTTGCAATGAAACACTGCATATTACGTTATATTATAAGGAATTTTCAATGATAAACTACGATATAATATAAGGTATTTCCAATGATACACTACATATTACGTCATATTATAAGTTATTTCCAATGATACAATGCAAATTACGTTATGTTATAAGGTATTTACAATGATAAACTACATATTACGATATATTATAAGGTATTTTCAATGATATACTGTATATTACGTTGTAGTATAAGGTATTTTCAATGATACACTGCATATTACGTCATATTAGATAATATTGCCAATGATACACTGCATATTACGTTATATTATAAGGTATTTCCAATGATAAACTACATATTACGATATATTATAAGGAATTTTCAATGATACACTGCATATTACGTTATATTATAAGGTTATTTGCAATGAAACACTGCATATTACGTTATATTATAAGGAATTTTCAATGATAAACTACGATATAATATAAGGTATTTTCAATGATACACTACATATTACGTCATATTATAAGTTATTTCCAATGATACAATGCAAATTACGTTATATTATAAGGAATTTTTAATGATAAACTACGATATATTATAAGGTATTTTCAATGATACACTGCATATTTCGTTATATTATAAGGCATTTTCAATGATACACTGCATATTACGTTTTATTATAAGGTATTTTCAATGATACACTGCATATTACGTTATATTATAAGGTATTTTCAATGATACACTACAAATTACGATATATTATAAGGTATTTTCAATGATAAACTACAAATTACGATATATTATAAGGTATCTTCAATGATAAACTACAAATTACGATATAATATAAGGTATTTTCAATGATACACTACATATTACATCATATTATAAGTTATTTCCAATGATACAATGCAAATTACGTTATATTATAAGGAATTCTCAATGATAAACTACGATATATTAGAAGGTATTTTCAATGATACACTGCATATTACGTCATATTATAAGGAATTTTCAATGATACACTGCATATTACGTTATATTATAAGGTTATTTGCAATGAAACACTGCATATTACGTTATATTATAAGGAATTTTCAATGATAAACTACGATATAATATAAGGTATTTCCAATTATACACTACATATTACGTCATATTATAAGTTATTTCCAATGATACAATGCAAATTACGTTATGTTATAAGGTATTTACAATGATAAACTACATATTACGATATATTATAAGGTATTTTCAATGATATACTGTATATTACGTTGTAGTATAAGGTATTTTCAATGATACACTGCATATTACGTCATATTAGATGGTATTGCCAATGATACACTGCATATTACGTTATATTATAAGGTATTTCCAATGATAAACTACATATTACGATATATTATAAGGTATTTTCAATGATACACTGCATATTACGTTATATTATAAGGTTATTTGCAATGAAACACTGTATGTTACGTTATATTATAAGGTATTTTCAATGATACACTACAAATTACGATATATTATAAGGTATTTTCAATGATAAACTACAAATTACTATATATTATAAGGTATCTTCAATGATAAACTACAAATTACGATATATTATAAGGTATCTTCAATGATAAACTACAAATTACGATATAATATAAGGTATTTTCAATGATACACTACATATTACATCATATTATAAGTTATTTCCAATGATACAATGCAAATTACGTTATATTATAAGGAATTCTCAATGATAAACTACGATATATTAGAAGGTATTTTCAATGATACACTGCATATTACGTCATATTATAAGGAATTTTCAATGATACACTGCATATTACGTTATATTATAAGGTTATTTGCAATGAAACACTGCATATTACGTTATATTATAAGGAATTTTCAATGATAAACTACGATATAATATAAGGTATTTCCAATGATACACTACATATTACGTCATATTATAAGTTATTTCCAATGATACAATGCAAATTACGTTATGTTATAAGGTATTTACAATGATAAACTACATATTACGATATATTATAAGGTATTTTCAATGATATACTGTATATTACGTTGTAGTATAAGGTATTTTCAATGATACACTGCATATTACGTCATATTAGATGGTATTGCCAATGATACACTGCATATTACGTTATATTATAAGGTATTTCCAATGATAAACTACATATTACGATATATTATAAGGTATTTTCAATGATACACTGCATATTACGTTATATTATAAGGTTATTTGCAATGAAACACTGTATGTTACGTTATATTATAAGGTATTTTCAATGATACACTACAAATTACGATATATTATAAGGTATTTTCAATGATAAACTACAAATTACGATATATTATAAGGTATCTTCAATGATAAACTACAAATTACGATATAATATAAGGTATTTTCAATGATAAACTACAAATTACGATATATTATAAGGTATCTTCAATGATAAACTACAAATTACGATATAATATAAGGTATTTTCAATGATACACTACATATTACGTCATATTATAAGTTATTTCCAATGATACAATGCAAATTACGTTATATTATAAGGTGTTTTCAATGATAAACTACGATATATTATAAGGTATTTTCAATGATACACTGCATATTACGATATATTATAAGGTATTTTCAATGATACACTGCATATTACGTTATATTATAAGGTATTTTCAATGATACACTGCATATTACGTTATATTATAAGGAATTTTCAATGATAAACTACGATATAATATAAGGTATTTTCAATGATACACTGCATATTTCGTTATATTATAAGGTATTTTCAATTATACACTACAAATTACGATATATTATAAGGTACCTTCAATGATACACTACAAATTACGTTATATTATAAGGTATTTTCAATGATACACTGCATATTACGTTATATTATAAGGTATTCTCAATGATACACTGCATATTACGTTATATTATAAGGAATTCTCATTAATAAACTACGATATATTAGAAGGTATTTTCAATGATACACTGCATATTACGTCATATTATAAGGAATTTTCAATGATACACTGCATATTACGTTATATTATATGGTTATTTGCAATGAAACACTACATATTACGTTATATTATAAGGAATTTTCAATGATAAACTACGATATAATATAAGGTATTTCCAATGATACACTACATATTGCGACATATTGTAAGTTATTTCCAATGATACAATGCAAATTACGTTATATTATAAGGTATTTTCAATGATAAACTACGATATTTTATAAGGTATTTTCAATGATACACTGCATATTTCGTTATATTATAAGGCATTTTCAATGATACACTGCATATTACGTTTTATTATCATGTGTTTTCAATGATACACTGCATATTACGTTATATTATAAGGTATTTTCAATGATACACTACAAATTACGATATATTATAAGGTATTTTCAATGATAAACTACAAATTACGATATATTATAAGGTATCTTCAATGATAAACTACAAATTACGATATAATATAAGGTATTTCCAATGATACACTACATATTACGTCATATTATAAGTTATTTCCAATGATACAATGCATATTACGTTATGTTATAAGGTATTTACAATGATAAACTACATATTACGATATATTATAAGGTTTTTTCAATGATATACTGTATATTACGTTGTAGTATAAGGTATTTTCAATGATACACTGCATATTACGTCATATTAGATAATATTGCCAATGATACACTGCATATTACGTTATATTATAAGGTATTTCCAATGATAAACTACATATTACGATATATTATAAGGTATCTTCAATGATAAACTACAAATTACGATATAATATAAGGTATTTTCAATAATACACTACATATTACGTCATATTATAAGTTATTTCCAATGATACAATGCAAATTACGTTATATTATAAGGTGTTTTCAATGATAAACTACGATATATTATAAGGTATTTTCAATGATACACTGCATATTACGATATATTATAAGGTATTTTCAATGATACACTGCATATTACGTTATATTATAAGGTATTTTCAATGATACACTGCATATTACGTTATATTATAAGGAATTTTCAATGATAAACTACGATATAATATAAGGTATTTTCAATGATACACTGCATATTTCGTTATATTATAAGGTATTTTCAATTATACACTACAAATTACGATATATTATAAGGTACCTTCAATGATACACTACAAATTACGATATATTATAAGGTATTTTCAATGATACACTGCATATTACGTTATATTATAAGGTATTCTCAATGATACACTGCATATTACGTTATATTATAAGGAATTCTCATTAATAAACTACGATATATTAGAAGGTATTTTCAATTATACACTACAAATTACGATATATTATAAGGTACCTTCAATGATACACTACAAATTACGATATATTATAAGGTATTTTCAATGATACACTGCATATTACGTTATATTATAAGGTATTCTCAATGATACACTGCATATTACGTTATATTATAAGGAATTCTCATTAATAAACTACGATATATTAGAAGGTATTTTCAATGATACACTGCATATTACGTCATATTATAAGGAATTTTCAATGATAGACTGCATATTACGTCATATTATAAGGAATTTTCAATGATACACTGCATATTACGTTATATTATAAGGTTATTTGCAATGAAACACTGCATATTACGTTATATTATAAGGAATTTTCAATGATAAACTACGATATAATATAAGGTATTTCCAATGATACACTACATATTACGACATATTATAAGTTATTTCCAATGATACACTGCAAATTACGTTATGTTATAAGGTATTTACAATGATAAACTACATATTACGATATATTATAAGGTATTTTCAATGATATACTGTATATTACGTTGTAGTATAAGGTTATTTGCAATGAAACACTGTATGTTACGTTATATTAAAAGGTATTTTCAATGATACACTGCATATTACGTTATATTATAAGGAATTTTCAATGATACACTGCATATTACTTTATATTATAAGGTTATTTGCAATGAAACACTGCATATTACGTTATATTATAAGGAATTTTCAATGATAAACTACGAAATAATATAAGGTATTTTCAATGATACACTACATATTACGTCATATTATAAGTTATTTCCAATGATACAATGCAAATTACGTTATATTATAAGGTATTTTCAATGATAAACTACGATATATTATAAGGTATTTTCAATGATACACTGCATATTTCGTTATATTATAAGGTATTCTCAATGATACACTGCATATTACGTTATATTATAAGGAATTCTCATTAATAAATTACGATATATTAGAAGGTATATTCAATGATACACTGCATATTACGTCATATTATAAGTTATTTACAATGATACACTGCATATTACGTTTTATTATAAGGTATTTTCAATGATACACTGCATATTACGTTATATTATAAGGTATTTTCAATGATACACTACAAATTACGATATATTATAAGGTATTTTCAATGATAAACTACAAATTACGATATATTATAAGGTATTTACAATGATAAACTACATATTACGATACATTATAAGGTATTTTCAATGATATACTGTATATTACGTTGTAGTATAAGGTATTTTCAATGATACACTGCATATTACGTCATATTAGATAATATTGCCAACGATACACTGCATATTACGTTATATTATAAGGTATTTCCAATGATAAACTACATATTACGATATATTATAGGGTATTTTCAATGATACACTGCATATTACGTTATATTATAAGGAATTTTCAATGATACACTGCATATTACTTTATATTATAAGGTTATTTGCAATGAAACACTGCATATTATGTTATATTATAAGGAATTTTCAATGATAAACTACGATATAATATAAGGTATTTTCAATGATACACTGCATATTACGTTATATTATAAGGTATTTTCAATGATACACTACAAATTACGATATATTATAAGGTATTTTCAATGATAAACTACAAATTACGATATATTATAAGGTATCTTCAATGATACACTACAAATTACGATATATTATCAGGTATTTTCGATGATACACTGCATATTACGTTATATTATAAGGTATTCTCAATGATACACTGCATATTACGTTATATTATAAGGAATTCTCATTAATAAAATACGATATATTAGAAGGTATTTTCAATGATACAGTGCATATTACGTCATATTATAAGGAATTTTCAATGATACACTGCATATTACGTTATATTATAAGGTTATTTGCAATGAAACACTGCATATTACGTTATATTATAAGGTTATTTGCAATGAAACACTGCATATTACGTTATATTATAAGGAATTTTCAATGATAAACTACGATATAATATAAGGTATTTTCAATGATACACTACTTATTACGTCATATTATAAGTTATTTCCAATGATACAATGCAAATTACGTTATATTATAAGGTATTTTCAATGATAAACTACGATATATTATAATGTATTTTCAATGATACACTGCATATTTCGTTATATTATAAGGCATTTTCAATGATACACTGCATATTACGTTTTATTATAAGGTATTTTCAATGATACACTGCATATTACGTTATATTATAAGGTATTTTCAATGATACACTACAAATTACGATATATTATAAGGTATTTTCAATGATAAACTACAAATTACGATATATTATAAGGTATCTTCAATGATACACTACAAATTACGATATATTATAAGGTATTTTCAATGATACACTGCATATTACGTTATATTATAAGGTATTCTCAATGATACACTGCATATTACGTTATATTATAAGGAATTCTCATTAATAAAATACGATATATTAGAAGGTATTTTCAATGATACACTGCATATTACGTCATATTATAAGGCATTTTCAATGATACACTGCATATTACGTTTTATTATAAGGTATTTTCAATGATACACTGCATATTACGTTATATTATAAGGTATTTTCAATGATAAACTACAAATTACGATATATTAAAATGTATTTACAATGATAAACTACATATTACGATATATTATAAGGTATTCTCAATGATACACTGCATATTACGTTATATTATAAGGAATTCTCATTAATAAACTACGATATATTAGAAGGTATTTTCAATGATACACTGCATATTACGTCATATTATAAGGAATTTTCAATGATACACTGCATATTACGTTATATTATAAGGTTATTTGCAATGAAACACTGCATATTACGTTATATTATAAGGAATTTTCAATGATAAACTACGATATAATATAAGGTATTTCCAATGATACACTACATATTACGACATATTATAAGTTATTTCCAATGATACACTGCAAATTACGTTATGTTATAAGGTATTTACAATGATAAACTACATATTACGATATATTATAAGGTATTTTCAATGATATACTGTATATTACGTTGTAGTATAAGGTTATTTGCAATGAAACACTGTATGTTACGTTATATTAAAAGGTATTTTCAATGATACACTGCATATTACGTTATATTATATGGAATTTTCAATGATACACTGCATATTACTTTATATTATAAGGTTATTTGCAATGAAACACTGCATATTACGTTATATTATAAGGAATTTTCAATGATAAACTACGATATATTATAAGGTATTTTCAATGATACACTACATATTACGTCATATTATAAGTTATTTCCAATGATACAATGCAAATTACGTTATATTATAAGGTATTTTCAATGATAAACTACGATATATTATAAGGTATTTTCAATGATACACTGCATATTTCGTTATATTATAAGGTATTCTCAATGATACACTGCATATTACGTTATATTATAAGGAATTCTCATTAATAAAATACGATATATTAGAAGGTATTTTCAATGATACACTGCATATTACGTCATATTATAAGGCATTTTCAATGATACACTGCATATTACGTTTTATTATAAGGTATTTTCAATGATACACTGCATATTACGTTATATTATAAGGTATTTTCAATGATACACTACAAATTACGATATATTATAAGGTATTTTCAATGATAAACTACAATTTACGATATATTATAAGGTATTTACAATGATAAACTACATATTACGATACATTATAAGGTATTTTCAATGATATACTGTATATTACGTTGTAGTATAAGGTATTTTCAATGATACACTGCATATTACGTCATATTAGATAATATTGCCAACGATACACTGCATATTACGTTATATTATAAGGTATTTCCAATGATAAACTACATATTACGATATATTATAGGGTATTTTCAATGATACACTGCATATTACGTTATATTATAACGTTATTTGCAATGAAACACTGTATGTTACGTTATATTAAAAGGTATTTTTAATGATAGACTGCATATTACGTTATATTATAAGGAATTTTCAATGATACACTGCATATTACTTTATATTATAAGGTTATTTGCAATGAAACACTGCATATTATGTTATATTATAAGGAATTTTCAATGATAAACTACGATATAATATAAGGTATTTTCAATGATACACTGCATATTACGTTATATTATAAGGTATTTTCAATGATACACTACAAATTACGATATATTATAAGGTATTTTCAATGATAAACTACAAATTACGATATATTACAAGGTATCTTCAATGATACACTACAAATTACGATATATTATCAGGTATTTTCAATGATACACTGCATATTACGTTATATTATAAGGTATTCTCAATGATACACTGCATATTACGTTATATTATAAGGAATTCTCATTAATAAAATACGATATATTAGAAGGTATTTTCAATGATACAGTGCATATTACGTCATATTATAAGGAATTTTCAATGATACACTGCATATTACGTTATATTATAAGGTTATTTGCAATGAAACACTGCATATTACGTTATATTATAAGGAATTTTCAATGATAAACTACGATATAATATAAGGTATTTTCAATGATACACTACATATTACGTCATATTATAAGTTATTTCCAATGATACAATGCAAATTACGTTATATTATAAGGAATTTTTAATGATAAACTACGATATATTATAAGGTATTTTCAATGATACACTGCATATTTCGTTATATTATAAGGCATTTTCAATGATACACTGCATATTACGTTTTATTATAAGGTGTTTTCAATGATACACTGCATATTACGTTATATTATAAGGTATTTTCAATGATACACTACAAATTACGATATATTATAAGGTATTTTCAATGATAAACTACAAATTACGATATATTATAAGGTATCTTCAATGATAAACTACAAATTACGATATAATATAAGGTATTTTCAATGATACACTACATATTACATCATATTATAAGTTATTTCCAATGATACAATGCAAATTACGTTATATTATAAGGAATTCTGAATGATAAACTACGATATATTAGAAGGTATTTTCAATGATACACTGCATATTACGTCATATTATAAGGAATTTTCAATGATACACTGCATATTACGTTATATTATAAGGTTATTTGCAATGAAACACTGCATATTACGTTATATTATAAGGAATTTTCAATGATAAACTACGATTTAATATAAGGTATTTCCAATGATACACTACATATTACGTCATATTATAAGTTATTTCCAATGATACAATGCAAATTACGTTATGTTATAAGGTATTTACAATGATAAACTACATATTACGATATATTATAAGGTATTTTCAATGATATACTGTATATTACGTTGTAGTATAAGGTATTTTCAATGATACACTGCATATTACGTCATATTAGATGGTATTGCCAATGATACACTGCATATTTCGTTATATTATAAGGTATTTTCAATGATACA
Source organism: Lasioglossum lativentre (assembly GCA_916610255.1). Taxonomy (NCBI): domain Eukaryota; kingdom Metazoa; phylum Arthropoda; class Insecta; order Hymenoptera; family Halictidae; genus Lasioglossum; species Lasioglossum lativentre. Next base: position 147,010 of record CAKAJI010000418.1, read on the forward strand.
CTGCATATTACGATATATTATAAGGTATTTTCAATGATACACTGCATATTACGTTATATTATAAGGTTATTTGCAATGAAACACTGTATGTTACGTTATATTATAAGGTATTTTCAATGATACACTACAAATTACGATATATTATAAGGTATTTTCAATGATAAACTACAAATTACTATATATTATAAGGTATCTTCAATGATAAACTACAAATTACGATATATTATAAGGTATCTTCAATGATAAACTACAAATTACGATATAATATAAGGTATTTTCAATGATACACTACATATTACATCATATTATAAGTTATTTCCAATGATACAATGCAAATTACGTTATATTATAAGGAATTCTCAATGATAAACTACGATATATTAGAAGGTATTTTCAATGATACACTGCATATTACGTCATATTATAAGGAATTTTCAATGATACACTGCATATTACGTTATATTATAAGGTTATTTGCAATGAAACACTGCATATTACGTTATATTATAAGGAATTTTCAATGATAAACTACGATATAATATAAGGTATTTCCAATGATACACTACATATTACGTCATATTATAAGTTATTTCCAATGATACAATGCAAATTACGTTATGTTATAAGGTATTTACAATGATAAACTACATATTACGATATATTATAAGGTATTTTCAATGATATACTGTATATTACGTTGTAGTATAAGGTATTTTCAATGATACACTGCATATTACGTCATATTAGATGGTATTGCCAATGATACACTGCATATTACGTTATATTATAAGGTATTTCCAATGATAAACTACATATTACGATATATTATAAGGTATTTTCAATGATACACTGCATATTACGTTATATTATAAGGTTATTTGCAATGAAACACTGTATGTTACGTTATATTATAAGGTATTTTCAATGATACACTACAAATTACGATATATTATAAGGTATTTTCAATGATAAACTACAAATTACGATATATTATAAGGTATCTTCAATGATAAACTACAAATTACGATATAATATAAGGTATTTTCAATGATAATCTACAAATTACGATATATTATAAGGTATCTTCAATGATAAACTACAAATTACGATATAATATAAGGTATTTTCAATGATACACTACATATTACGTCATATTATAAGTTATTTCCAATGATACAATGCAAATTACGTTATATTATAAGGTGTTTTCAATGATAAACTACGATATATTATAAGGTATTTTCAATGATACACTGCATATTACGATATATTATAAGGTATTTTCAATGATACACTGCATATTACGTTATATTATAAGGTATTTTCAATGATACACTGCATATTACGTTATATTATAAGGAATTTTCAATGATAAACTACGATATAATATAAGGTATTTTCAATGATACACTGCATATTTCGTTATATTATAAGGTATTTTCAATTATACACTACAAATTACGATATATTATAAGGTACCTTCAATGATACACTACAAATTACGTTATATTATAAGGTATTTTCAATGATACACTGCATATTACGTTATATTATAAGGTATTCTCAATGATACACTGCATATTACGTTATATTATAAGGAATTCTCATTAATAAACTACGATATATTAGAAGGTATTTTCAATGATACACTGCATATTACGTCATATTATAAGGAATTTTCAATGATACACTGCATATTACGTTATATTATAAGGTTATTTGCAATGAAACACTGCATATTACGTTATATTATAAGGAATTTTCAATGATAAACTACGATATAATATAAGGTATTTTCAATGATACACTGCATATTTCGTTATATTATAAGGCATTTTCAATGATACACTGCATATTACGTTTTATTATAAGGTATTTTCAATGATACACTGCATATTACGTTATATTATAAGGTATTTTCAATGATACACTACAAATTACGATATATTATAAGGTATTTTCAATGATAAACTACAAATTACGATATATTATTAGGTATCTTCAATGATACACTACAAATTACGATATATTATCAGGTATTTTCAATGATACACTGCATATTACGTTATATTATAAGGTATTCTCAATGATACACTGCATATTACGATATATTATAAGGTATTTTCAATGATACACTGCATATTACGTTATATTATAAGGTATTTTCAATGATACACTGCATATTACGTTATATTATAAGGAATTTTCAATGATAAACTACGATATAATATAAGGTATTTTCAATGATACACTGCATATTTCGTTATATTATAAGGTATTTTCAATTATACACTACAAATTACGATATATTATAAGGTACCTTCAATGATACACCACAAATTACGATATATTATAAGGTATTTTCAATGATACACTGCATATTACGTTATATTATAAGGTATTCTCAATGATACACTGCATATTACGTTATATTATAAGGAATTCTCATTAATAAACTACGATATATTAGAAGGTATTTTCAATGATACACTGCATATTACGTCATATTATAAGGAATTTTCAATGATACACTGCATATTACGTTATATTATAAGGTTATTTGCAATGAAACACTGCATATTACGTTATATTATAAGGAATTTTCAATGATAAACTACGATATAATATAAGGTATTTCCAATGATACACTACATATTACGACATATTATAAGTTATTTCCAATGATACACTGCAAATTACGTTATGTTATAAGGTATTTACAATGATAAACTACATATTACGATATATTATAAGGTATTTTCAATGATATACTGTATATTACGTTGTAGTATAAGGTTATTTGCAATGAAACACTGTATGTTACGTTATATTAAAAGGTATTTTCAATGATACACTGCATATTACGTTATATTATAAGGAATTTTCAATGATACACTGCATATTACTTTATATTATAAGGTTATTTGCAATGAAACACTGCATATTACGTTATATTATAAGGAATTTTCAATGATAAACTACGATATAATATAAGGTATTTTCAATGATACACTGCATATTTCGTTATATTATAAGGTATTTTCAATTATACACTACAAATTACGATATATTATAAGGTACCTTCAATGATACACTACAAATTACGATATATTATAAGGTATTTTCAATGATACACTGCATATTACGTTATATTATAAGGTATTCTCAATGATACACTGCATATTACGTTATATTATAAGGAATTCTCATTAATAAACTACGATATATTAGAAGGTATTTTCAATGATACACTGCATATTACGTCATATTATAAGGAATTTTCAATGATACACTGCATATTACGTCATATTATAAGGAATTTTCAATGATACACTGCATATTACGTTATATTATAAGGTTATTTGCAATGAAACACTGCATATTACGTTATATTATAAGGAATTTTCAATGATAAACTACGATATAATATAAGGTATTTCCAATGATACACTACATATTACGACATATTATAAGTTATTTCCAATGATACACTGCAAATTACGTTATGTTATAAGGTATTTACAATGATAAACTACATATTACGATATATTATAAGGTATTTTCAATGATATACTGTATATTACGTTGTAGTATAAGGTTATTTGCAATGAAACACTGTATGTTACGTTATATTAAAAGGTATTTTCAATGATACACTGCATATTACGTTATATTATAAGGAATTTTCAATGATACACTGCATATTACTTTATATTATAAGGTTATTTGCAATGAAACACTGCATATTACGTTATATTATAAGGAATTTTCAATGATAAACTACGATATAATATAAGGTATTTTCAATGATACACTACATATTACGTCATATTATAAGTTATTTCCAATGATACAATGCAAATTACGTTATATTATAAGGTATTTTCAATGATAAACTACGATATATTATAAGGTATTTTCAATGATACACTGCATATTTCGTTATATTATAAGGTATTCTCAATGATACACTGCATATTACGTTATATTATAAGGAATTCTCATTAATAAAATACGATATATTAGAAGGTATTTTCAATGATACACTGCATATTACGTCATATTATAAGGCATTTTCAATGATACACTGCATATTACGTCATATTAGATAATATTGCCAACGATACACTGCATATTACGTTATATTATAAGGTATTTCCAATGATAAACTACATATTACGATATATTATAGGGTATTTTCAATGATACACTGCATATTACGTTATATTATAAGGAATTTTCAATGATACACTGCATATTACTTTATATTATAAGGTTATTTGCAATGAAACACTGCATATTATGTTATATTATAAGGAATTTTCAATGATAAACTACGATATAATATAAGGTATTTTCAATGATACACTGCATATTACGTTATATTATAAGGTATTTTCAATGATACACTACAAATTACGATATATTATATGGTATTTTCAATGATAAACTACAAATTACGATATATTATAAGGTATCTTCAATGATACACTACAAATTACGATATATTATCAGGTATTTTCAATGATACACTGCATATTACGTTATATTATAAGGTATTCTCAATGATACACTGCATATTACGTTATATTATAAGGAATTCTCATTAATAAAATACGATATATTAGAAGGTATTTTCAATGATACAGTGCATATTACGTCATATTATAAGGAATTTTCAATGATACACTGCATATTACGTTATATTATAAGGTTATTTGCAATGAAACACTGCATATTACGTTATATTATAAGGTTATTTGCAATGAAACACTGCATATTACGTTATATTATAAGGAATTTTCAATGATAAACTACGATATAATATAACGTATTTTCAATGATACACTACTTATTACGTCATATTATAAGTTATTTCCAATGATACAATGCAAATTACGTTATATTATAAGGTATTTTCAATGATAAACTACGATATATTATAATGTATTTTCAATGATACACTGCATATTTCGTTATATTATAAGGCATTTTCAATGATACACTGCATATTACGTTTTATTATAAGGTATTTTCAATGATACACTGCATATTACGTTATATTATAAGGTATTTTCATTGATACACTACAAATTACGATATATTATAAGGTATTTTCAATGATAAACTACAAATTACGATATATTATAAGGTATCTTCAATGATACACTACAAATTACGATATATTATAAGGTATTTTCAATGATACACTGCATATTACGTTATATTATAAGGTATTCTCAATGATACACTGCATATTACGTTATATTATAAGGAATTCTCATTAATAAAATACGATATATTAGAAGGTATTTTCAATGATACACTGCATATTACGTCATATTATAAGGCATTTTCAATGATACACTGCATATTACGTTATATTATAAGGTATTTTCAATGATACACTGCATATTACGTTATATTATAAGGTATTTTCAATGATAAACTACAAATTACGATATATTAAAATGTATTTACAATGATAAACTACATATTACGATATATTATAAGATATTCTCAATGATACACTGCATATTACGTTATATTATAAGGAATTCTCATTAATAAACTACGATATATTAGAAGGTATTTTCAATGATACACTGCATATTACGTCATATTATAAGGAATTTTCAATGATACACTGCATATTACGTTATATTATAAGGTTATTTGCAATGAAACACTGCATATTACGTTATATTATAAGGAATTTTCAATGATAAACTACGATATAATATAAGGTATTTCCAATGATACACTACATATTACGACATATTATAAGTTATTTCCAATGATACACTGCAAATTACGTTATGTTATAAGGTATTTACAATGATAAACTACATATTACGATATATTATAAGGTATTTTCAATGATATACTGTATATTACGTTGTAGTATAAGGTTATTTGCAATGAAACACTGTATGTTACGTTATATTAAAAGGTATTTTCAATGACACACTGCATATTACGTTATATTATATGGAATTTTCAATGATACACTGCATATTACTTTATATTATAAGGTTATTTGCAATGAAACACTGCATATTACGTTATATTATAAGGAATTTTCAATGATAAACTACGATATAATATAAGGTATTTTCAATGATACACTACATATTACGTAATATTATAAGTTATTTCCAATGATACAATGCAAATTACGTTATATTATAAGGTATTTTCAATGATAAACTACGATATATTATAAGGTATTTTCAATGATACACTGCATATTTCGTTATATTATAAGGTATTCTCAATGATACACTGCATATTACGTTATATTATAAGGAATTCTCATTAATAAAATACGATATATTAGAAGGTATTTTCAATGATACACTGCATATTACGTCATATTATAAGGCATTTTCAATGATACACTGCATATTACGTTTTATTATAAGGTATTTTCAATGATACACTGCATATTACGTTATATTATAAGGTATTTTCAATGATACACTACAAATTACGATATATTATAAGGTATTTTCAATGATAAACTACAAATTACGATATATTATAAGGTATTTACAATGATAAACTACATATTACGATACATTATAAGGTATTTTCAATGATATACTGTATATTACGTTGTAGTATAAGGTATTTTCAATGATACACTGCATATTACGTCATATTAGATAATATTGCCAACGATACACTGCATATTACGTTATATTATAAGGTATTTCCAATGATAAACTACATATTACGATATATTATAGGGTATTTTCAATGATACACTGCATATTACGTTATATTATAACGTTATTTGCAATGAAACACTGTATGTTACGTTATATTAAAAGGTATTTTTAATGATAGACTGCATATTACGTTATATTATAAGGAATTTTCAATGATACACTGCATATTACTTTATATTATAAGGTTATTTGCAATGAAACACTGCATATTATGTTATATTATAAGGAATTTTCAATGATAAACTACGATATAATATAAGGTATTTTCAATGATACACTGCATATTACGTTATATTATAAGGTATTTTCAATGATACACTACAAATTACGATATATTATAAGGTATTTTCAATGATAAACTACAAATTACGATATATTACAAGGTATCTTCAATGATACACTACAAATTACGATATATTATCAGGTATTTTCAATGATACACTGCATATTACGTTATATTATAAGGTATTCTCAATGATACACTGCATATTACGTTATATTATAAGGAATTCTCATTAATAAAATACGATATATTAGAAGGTATTTTCAATGATACAGTGCATATTACGTCATATTATAAGGTATTTTCAATGATACACTGCATATTACGTTATATTATAAGGTATTCTCAATGATACACTGCATATTACGTTATATTATAAGGAATTCTCATTAATAAAATACGATATATTAGAAGGTATTTTCAATGATACACTGCATATTACGTCATATTATAAGGCATTTTCAATGATACACTGCATATTACGTTTTATTATAAGGTATTTTCAATGATACACTGCATATTACGTTATATTATAAGGTATTTTCAATGATAAACTACAAATTACGATATATTAAAATGTATTTACAATGATAAACTACATATTACGATATATTATAAGATATTCTCAATGATACACTGCATATTACGTTATATTATAAGGAATTCTCATTAATAAACTACGATATATTAGAAGGTATTTTCAATGATACACTGCATATTACGTCATATTATAAGGAATTTTCAATGATACACTGCATATTACGTTATATTATATGGTTATTTGCAATGAAACACTGCATATTACGTTATATTATAAGGAATTTTCAATGATAAACTACGATATAATATAAGGTATTTCCAATGATACACTACATATTACGACATATTATAAGTTATTTCCAATGATACACTGCAAATTACGTTATGTTATAAGGTATTTACAATGATAAACTACATATTACGATATATTATAAGGTATTTTCAATGATATACTGTATATTACGTTGTAGTATAAGGTTATTTGCAATGAAACACTGTACGTTACGTTATATTAAAAGGTATTTTCAATGACACACTGCATATTACGTTATATTATATGGAATTTTCAATGATACACTGCATATTACTTTATATTATAAGGTTATTTGCAATGAAACACTGCATATTACGTTATATTATAAGGAATTTTCAATGATAAACTACGATATAATATAAGGTATTTTCAATGATACACTACATATTACGTCATATTATAAGTTATTTCCAATGATACAATGCAAATTACGTTATATTATAAGGTATTTTCAATGATAAACTACGATATATTATAAGGTATTTTCAATGATACACTGCATATTTCGTTATATTATAAGGTATTCTCAATGATACACTGCATATTACGTTATATTATAAGGAATTCTCATTAATAAAATACGATATATTAGAAGGTATTTTCAATGATACACTGCATATTACGTCATATTATAAGGCATTTTCAATGATACACTGCATATTACGTTTTATTATAAGGTATTTTCAATGATACACTGCATATTACGTTATATTATAAGGTATTTTCAATGATACACTACAAATTACGATATATTATAAGGTATTTTCAATGATAAACTACAAATTACGATATATTATAAGGTATTTACAATGATAAACTACATATTACGATACATTATAAGGTATTTTCAATGATATACTGTATATTACGTTGTAGTATAAGGTATTTTCAATGATACACTGCATATTACGTCATATTAGATAATATTGCCAACGATACACTGCATATTACGTTATATTATAAGGTATTTCCAATGATAAACTACATATTACGATATATTATAGGGTATTTTCAATGATACACTGCATATTACGTTATATTATAACGTTATTTGCAATGAAACACTGTATGTTACGTTATATTAAAAGGTATTTTTAATGATAGACTGCATATTACGTTATATTATAAGGAATTTTCAATGATACACTGCATATTACTTTATATTATAAGGTTATTTGCAATGAAACACTGCATATTATGTTATATTATAAGGAATTTTCAATGATAAACTACGATATAATATAAGGTATTTTCAATGATACACTGCATATTACGTTATATTATAAGGTATTTTCAATGATACACTACAAATTACGATATATTATAAGGTATTTTCAATGATAAACTACAAATTACGATATATTACAAGGTATCTTCAATGATACACTACAAATTACGATATATTATCAGGTATTTTCAATGATACACTGCATATTACGTTATATTATAAGGTATTCTCAATGATACACTGCATATTACGTTATATTATAAGGAATTCTCATTAATAAAATACGATATATTAGAAGGTATTTTCAATGATACAGTGCATATTACGTCATATTATAAGGAATTTTCAATGATACACTGCATATTACGTTATATTATAAGGTTATTTGCAATGAAACACTGCATATTACGTTATATTATAAGGTTATTTGCAATGAAACACTGCATATTACGTTATATTATAAGGAATTTTCAATGATAAACTACGATATAATATAAGGTATTTTCAATGATACACTACTTATTACGTCATATTATAAGTTATTTCCAATGATACAATGCAAATTACGTTATATTATAAGGTATTTTCAATGATAAACTACGATATATTATAATGTATTTTCAATGATACACTGCATATTTCGTTATATTATAAGGCATTTTCAATGATACACTGCATATTACGTTTTATTATAAGGTATTTTCAATGATACACTGCATATTACGTTATATTATAAGGTATTTTCAATGATACACTACAAATTACGATATATTATAAGGTATTTTCAATGATAAACTACAAATTACGATATATTATAAGGTATCTTCAATGATACACTACAAATTACGATATATTATAAGGTATTTTCAATGATACACTGCATATTACGTTATATTATAAGGTATTCTCAATGATACACTGCATATTACGTTATATTATAAGGAATTCTCATTAATAAAATACGATATATTAGAAGGTATTTTAAATGATACACTGCATATTACGCCATATTATAAGGCATTTTCAATGATACACTGCATATTACGTTTTATTATAAGGTATTTTCAATGATACACTGCATATTACGTTATATTATAAGGTATTTTCAATGATACACTGCATATTACGTTATATTATATGGTATTTTCAAAGATACACTGCATATTACGTTATATTATAATGAATTTTCAATGATAAACTACGATATATTATAAGGTATTTTCAATGATACACTGCATACTACGTTATATTAGAAGGAATTTTCAATGATAAACTACGATATATTATATGGTATTTTCAATGATACACTACAAATTACGATATATTATAAGGTATTTTCAATGATACACTGCATATTACGTTATATTAGAAGGTATTTTCAATGATACACTGCATATTACGTCATATTATAAGTTATTTCCAATGATACACTGCATATTACGTTACATTATAAGGTATTTTCAATGATACGCTGCATATTACGTTATGTTATAAGGTATTTACAATGATAAACTACATATTACGATATATTATAAGGTATTTTCAATGATATACTGTATATTACGTTGTAGTATAAGGTATTTCCAATGATACACTGCATATTACGTTACATTATAAGGTATTTTCAATGATAAACTACGATATAATATCAGGTATTTTCAATGATACACTGCATATTACGTTATATTATAAGGTATTTTCAATGATACACTGCATATTACGTTATATTATATGGCATTTTCAATGATAAACTACGATATATTATAAGGTATTTTCATTGATACACTGCATATTACGTTATATTATAAGGTCTTTTCAATGACACACTGCATATTTCGTTATATTATAAGGTATTTTCAATGATACACTGCATATTACGTTATATCATATGGTATTTTCAATGATACACTGCATATTACGTCATATTACAAGTTATTTCCAATGATACACTGCATATTACGTTAGATTATAAGGTTTTTCAATGATACACTGCATATTACGTTGTCGTATAAGGTATTTTCAATGATACACTGCATATTACGTGATATTATATGGTATTGCCAATGATACACTGTATATTGCGTTATATTATAATGTATTTTCAATGATAAACTACATATTACGATATATTAGAAAGTATTTTCAATGATACACTGCATGTTACGTCATATTATAAGTTATTTCCAATGATACACTGCATATTACGTTACATTATAAGGTATTTTCAATGATACACTGCATATTACGTTATATTATAAGGTATTTTCAATGATACACTGGATATTACGCTATATTATAAGGTATTTTCAATGATACACTGCATGTTACGCTATATAGTAAGGTATTTTCAATGATACACTGTATATTACGTTATATTATAAGGTTTTTTCAAAGACACACTGCATATTACGAAATGATATAAGGTATTTTCAGTGATACACTGCATATTACGTTACATTATAAGGTATTTTCAATGATACGCTGCATATTACGTTATGTTATAAGGTATTTACAATGATAAACTACATATTACAATATATTATAAGGTATTTTCAATGATATACTGTATATTACGTTGTAGTATAAGGTATTTCCAATGATACACTGCATGTTACGTTACATTATAAGGTATTTTCAATGATAAACTACGATATATTATCAGGTATTTTCAATGATACACTGCATATTACGTTATATTATAAGGTATTTTCAATGATACACTGCATATTACGTTATATTATATGGTATTTTCAATGATAAACTACGATATATTAGAAGGTATTTTCAGTGATACACTGCATATTTCGTTATATTATAAGGTATTTTCAATGATACACTGTATATTACGTTATATTATAAGGTACTTTCAATGATAAACTACGATATATTATAAGATATTTTCAATGATACACTGCATATTACGTTATATTATAAGGTCTTTTCAATGACACACTGCATATTTCGTTATATTATCAGGTATTTTCAATGATACACTGCATATTACGTTATATTATAAGGTATTCTCAATGATACACTGCATATTACGTTATATTATAAGGAATTCTCATTAATAAAATACGATATATTAGAAGGTATTTTCAATGATACAGTGCATATTACGTCATATTATAAGGAATTTTCAATGATACACTGCATATTACGTTATATTATAAGGTTATTTGCAATGAAACACTGCATATTACGTTATATTATAAGGTTATTTGCAATGAAACACTGCATATTACGTTATATTATAAGGAATTTTCAATGATAAACTACGATATAATATAAGGTATTTTCAATGATACACTACTTATTACGTCATATTATAAGTTATTTCCAATGATACAATGCAAATTACGTTATATTATAAGGTATTTTCAATGATAAACTACGATATATTATAATGTATTTTCAATGATACACTGCATATTTCGTTATATTATAAGGCATTTTCAATGATACACTGCATATTACGTTATATTATAAGGTCTTTTCAATGACACACTGCATATTTCGTTATATTATAAGTTATTTTCAATGATACACTGCATATTACGTTATATCATAAGGTATTTTCAATGATACACTGCATATTACGTCATATTACAAGTTTTTTCCAATGATACACTGCATATTACGTTAGATTATAAGGTATTTTCAATGATACACTGCATATTACGTTGTCGTATAAGGTATTTTCAATGATACACTGCATATTACGTGATATTATATGGTATTGCCAATGATACACTGTATATTGCGTTATATTATAATGTATTTTCAATGACACACTGCATATTACGAAAAGATATAAGGTATTTTCAATGATACACTGCATATTACGTTATATCATAAGGTATTTTCAATGATACACTGCATATTACGTTATATTATAAGGTATTTTCAATGATACACTGCATATTACGTTTTATTATAAGGTATTTTCAATGATACACTGTATATTACGTTATATTATAAGGTATTTTCAATGATACACTGCATATTACGTTATATTATAAGGTATTTTCAATGATAAACTACGATATAGTAGAAGGTATTTTCAATGATACACTGCATATTACGTTATATTATAAGGTATTTTCAATGATACACTGTATATTACGTTATATTACATGGTATTTTCTATGATACACTGCATATTGCGTTATATTATAAGGTATTTTCAATGATACACTGCATATTACGTTATATTATAAGGTATTTTCATTGATACACTGCATATTACGTTATATTATAAGGTATTTTCAATGATACACTGCATATTACGCTATATTATAAGGTATTTTCAATGATACACTGCATATTACGTTATATTACATGGTATTTTCTATGATACACTGCATATTACTTTATATTATAAGGTATTTTCAATGATACACTGCATATTACGTTATATTATAAGGTGTTTTCAATGATACACTGCATATTACGTTATATTATAAGGTATTTTCAATGATACACTGCATATTACGCTATATTATAAGGTATTTTCAATGATATACTGCATAATACGCTATATTATAAGGTATTTTCAATGATACACTGCATATTACGTTATATTATAAGGTATTTTCAATGATATACTGCATAATACGCTATATTATAAGGTATTTTCAATGATACACTATATATTACGTTATATTACATTTTATTTTCTATGATACACTGCATATTACGTTATATTATAAGGTATTTTCAATGATACACTGCATATTACGTTATATTATAAGGTATTTTCAATGATACACTGCATATTACGTTATATTATAAGGTATTTTCAATGATAAACTACGATATATTAGAAGGTATTTTCAATGATACAGTGCATATTACGTTATATTATAAGGTATTTTCAATGACACACTGTATATTACGTTATATTACATGGTATTTTCAATGATACACTGCATATTACGTTATATTATAAGGTATTTTCAATGATACACTGGATATTACGCTATATTATAAGGTATTTTCAATGATACACTGCATGTTACGCTATATTGTAAGGTATTTTCAATGATACACTGTATATTACGTTATATTATAAGGTATTTTCAATGATACAATGCATATTACGTTATATTATAAGGTATTTTCAATGATACACTGTATATTACGTTATATTACATGGTATTTTCTATGATACACTGCATATTACGTTATATTATAAGGTATTTTCAATGATACACTGCATATTACGTTATATTATAAGGTATTTTCATTGATACACTGCATATTACGTTATATTATAAGGTATTTTCAATGATACACTGCATATTACGTTATATTATAAGGTATTTTCAATGATACACTGCATATTACGTTATATTATAAGGTATTTTCAATGATACACTGCATATTACGTTATATTATAAGGTATTTTCATTGATACACTGCATATTACGTTATATTATAAGGTATTTTCAATGATACACTGCATGTTACGTTATATTATAAGGTATTTTCAATGATACACTGCATATTACGTTATATTATAATGTATTTTCAATGATACACTATATATTACGTTATATTACATTTTATTTTCTATGATACACTGCATATTACGTTATATTATAAGGTATTTTCAATGATACACTGCATATTACGTTATATTATAAGGTATTTTCAATGATACACTGCATATTACGTTATATTATAAGGTATTTTCAATGATACACTGCATATTACGTTATATTATAAGGTATTTTCAATGATAAACTACGATATATTAGAAGGTATTTTCAATGATACAGTGCATATTACGTTATATTATAAGGTATTTTCAATGACACACTGTATATTACGTTATATTACATGGTATTTTCAATGATACACTGCATATTACGTTATATTATAAGGTATTTTCAATGATACACTGGATATTACGCTATATTATAAGGTATTTTCAATGATACACTGCATGTTACGCTATATTGTAAGGTATTTTCAATGATACACTGTATATTACGTTATATTATAAGGTATTTTCAATGATACAATGCATATTACGTTATATTATAAGGTATTTTCAATGATACACTGTATATTACGTTATATTACATGGTATTTTCTATGATACACTGCATATTACGTTATATTATAAGGTATTTTCAATGATACACTGCATATTACGTTATATTATAAGGTATTTTCATTGATACACTGCATATTACGTTATATTATAAGGTATTTTCAATGATACAATGCATATTACGTTATATTATAAGGTATTTTCAATGATACACTGCATATTACGTTATATTATAAGGTATTTTCAATGATACACTGCATATTACGCTATATTATAAGGTATTTTCAATGATAAACTACGATATATTAGAAGGTATTTTCAATGGTACAGTGCATATTACGTTATATTATAAGGTATTTTCAATGACACACTGTATATTACGTTATATTACATGGTATTTTCAATGATACACTGCATATTACGTAATATTATAAGGTATTTTCAATGATACACTGCATATTACGTTATATTATAAGGTGTTTTCAATGATACACTGCATATTACGTTATATTATAAGGTATTTTCATTGATACACTGCATATTACGTTATATTATAAGGTATTTTCAATGATACACTGCATATTACGCTATATTATAAGGTATTTTCAATGATACACTGCATATTACGTTATATTACATGGTATTTTCTATGATACACTGCACATTACGTTATATTATAAGGTATTTTCAATGATACACTGCATGTTACGTTATATTATAAGGTATTTTCAATGATACACTGCATATTACGTTATATTATAAGGTATTTTCAATGATACACTGCATATTACGTTATATTATAAGGTATTTTCAATGATACACTGCATATTACGTTATATTATAAGGTATTTTCAATGATAAACTACGATATATTAGAAGGTATTTTCAATGATACAGTGCATATTACGTTATATTATAAGGTATTTTCAATGACACACTGTATATTACGTTATATTACATGGTATTTTCAATGATACACTGCATATTACGTTATATTATAAGGTATTTTCAATGATACACTGGATATTACGCTATATTATAAGGTATTTTCAATGATACACTGCATGTTACGCTATATTGTAAGGTATTTTCAATGATACACTGTATATTACGTTATATTATAAGGTATTTTCAATGATACAATGCATATTACGTTATATTATAAGGTATTTTCAATGATACACTGTATATTACGTTATATTACATGGTATTTTCTATGATACCCTGCATATTACGTTATATTATAAGGTATTTTCAATGATACACTGCATATTACGTTATATTATAAGGTATTTTCAATGATACACTGCATATTACGTTATATTATAAGGTATTTTCAATGATACACTGCATATTACGTTATATTATAAGGTATTTTCAATGATACACTGCATATTACGTTATATTATAAGGTATTTTCAATGATAAACTACGATATATTAGAAGGTATTTTCAATGATACACTGCATATTACGTTATATTATAAGGTATTTTCAATGACACACTGTATATTACGTTATATTACATGGTATTTTCTATGATACACTGCACATTACGTTATATTATAAGGTATTTTCAATGATACACTGCATGTTACGTTATATTATAAGGTATTTTCAATGATACACTGCATATTACGTTATATTATAAGGTATTTTCAATGATACACTGCATATTACGTTATATTATAAGGTATTTTCAATGATACACTGCATATTACGTTATATTATAAGGTATTTTCAATGATAAACTACGATATATTAGAAGGTATTTTCAATGATACAGTGCATATTACGTTATATTATAAGGTATTTTCAATGACACACTGTATATTACGTTATATTACATGGTATTTTCAATGATACACTGCATATTACGTTATATTATGAGGTATTTTCAATGATACACTGGATATTACGCTATATTATAAGGTATTTTCAATGATACACTGCATGTTACGCTATATTGTAAGGTATTTTCAATGATACACTGTATATTACGTTAAATTACATGGTATTTTCTATGATACACTGCATATTACGTTATATTATAAGGTATTTTCAATGATACACTGCATATTACGTTATATTATAAGGTATTTTCAATGATACACTGCATATTACGTTATATTATAAGGTATTTTCAATGATACACTGCATATTACGTTATATTATAAGGTATTTTCAATGATACACTGCATATTACGTTATATTATAAGGTATTTTCAATGATAAACTACGATATATTAGAAGGTATTTTCAATGATACACTGCATATTACGTTATATTATAAGGTATTTTCAATGATACACTGTATATTACGTTATATTACATGGTATTTTCTATGATACACTGCATATTACGTTATATTATAAGGTATTTTCAATGATACACTGCATATTACGTTATATTATAAGGTATTTTCATTGATACACTGCATATTACGTTATATTATAAGGTATTTTCAATGATACACTGCATATTACGCTATATTATAAGGTATTTTCAATGATACACTGCATATTACGTTATATTACATGGTATTTTCTATGATATACTGCATAATACGCTATATTATAAGGTATTTTCAATGATACACTGCATATTACGTTATATTATAAGGTATTTTCAATGATAAACTACGATATATTAGAAGGTATTTTCAATGATACAGTGCATATTACGTTATATTATAAGGTATTTTCAATGACACACTGTATATTACGTTATATTACATGGTATTTTCAATGATACACTGCATATTACGTTATATTATAAGGTATTTTCAATGATACACTAGATATTACGCTATATTATAAGGTATTTTCAATGATACACTGCATGTTACGCTATATTGTAAGGTATTTTCAATGATACACTGTATATTACGTTATATTATAAGGTATTTTCAATGATACAATGCATATTACGTTATATTATAAGGTGTTTTCAATGATACACTGCATATTACGTTATATTATAAGGTATTTTCAATGATACACTGCATATTACGCTATATTATAAGGCATTTTCAATGATATACTGCATAATACGCTATATTATAAGGTATTTTCAATGATACACTGCATATTACGTTATATTATAAGGTATTTTCATTGATACACTGCATATTACGTTATATTATAAGGTATTTTCAATGATACACTGCATATTACGTTATATTATAAGGTATTTTCAATGATACAATGCATATTACGTTATATTATAAGGTATTTTCAATGATACACTGTATATTACGTTATATTACATGGTATTTTCTATGATACACTGCATATTACGTTATATTATAAGGTATTTTCAATGATACACTGCATATTACGTTATATTATAAGGTATTTTCATTGATACACTGCATATTACGTTATATTATAAGGTATTTTCAATGATACACTGCATATTACGTTATATTATAAGGTATTTTCAATGATACACTGCATATTACGTTATATTATAAGGTATTTTCAATGATACACTGCATATTACGATATATTATAAGGTATTTTCAATGATACACTGCATATTACGTTATATTATAAGGTATTTTCAATGATACACTGCATATTACGTTATATTATAAGGTATTTTCAATGATAAACTACGATATATTAGAAGGTATTTTCAATGATACAGTGCATATTACGTTATATTATAAGGTATTTTCAATGATACACTGCATATTACGTTATATTATAAGGTATTGTCAATGATACACTGCATATTACGTTATATTATAAGGTATTTTCAATGATACACTGGATATTACGCTATATTATAAGGTATTTTCAATGATACAGTGCATGTTACGCTATATTGTATGGTATTTTCAATGATACACTGTATATTACTCTATATTATAAGGTATTTTCAATGATACAATGCATATTACGTTATATTATAAGGTATTTTCAATGATACACTGTATATTACGTTATATTACATGGTATTTTCAATGATACAATGCATATTACGTTATATTATAAGGTATTTTCAATGATACACTGTATATTACGTTATATTACATGGTATTTTCAATGATACACTGCATATTACGTTATATTATAAGGTATTTTCAATGATACACTGCATATTACGATATATTATAAGGTATTTTCAATGATACACTGCATATTACGTTATATTATAAGGTATTTTCAATGATACACTATATATTACGTTATATTACATTTTATTTTCTATGATACACTGCATATTACGCTATATTGTAAGGTATTTTCAATAATACACTGTATATTACGTTATATTATTAGGTATTTTCAATGATACAATGCATATTACGTTATATTATAAGGTATTTTCAATGATACACTGTATATTACGTTATATTACATGGTATTTTCTATGATACACTGCATATTACGTTATATTATAAGGTATTTTCAATGGTACACTGCATATTACGTTATATTATAAGGTATTTTCAATGATACACTGCATATTACGATATATTATAAGGTATTTTCAATGATACACTGCATATTACGTTATATTATAAGGTATTTTCAATGATACACTGGATATTACGCTATATTATAAGGTATTTTCAATGATACACTGCATGTTACGCAATATTGTAAGGTATTTTCAATGATACACTGTATATTACGTTATATTATAAGGTATTTTCAATGATACACTGCATGTTACGTTATATTATAAGGTATTTTCAATGATACACTGCATATTACGTTATATTATAAGGTATTTTCAATGATACAATGCATATTACGTTATATTATAAGGTATTTTCAATGATACACTGTATATTACGTTATATTACATGGTATTTTCAATGATACACTGCATATTACGTTATATTATAAGGTATTTTCAATGATACACTGCATATTACGTTATATTATAAGGTATTTTCAATGATAAACTACGATATATTAGAAGGTATTTTCAATGATACAGTGCATATTACGTTATATTATAAGGTATTTTCAATGATACACTGCATATTACGCTATATTATAAGGTATTTTCAATGATACACTGCATGTTACGCTATATTATAAGGTATTTTCAATGATACACTGCATATTACGATATATTATAAGGTATTTTCAATGATACACTGCATATTACGATATATTATAAGGTATTTTCAATGATACACTGCATATTACGTTATATTATAAGGTATTTTCAATGATACACTGGATATTACGCTATATTATAAGGTATTTTCAATGATACACTGTATATTACGTTATATTACATGGTATTTTCTATGATACACTGCATATTACGTTATATTATAAGGTATTTTCAATGATACACTGCATATTACGTTATATTATAAGGTATTTTCATTGATTCACTGCATATTACGTTATATTATAAGGTATTTTCAATGATACACTGCATATTACGTTATATTATAAGGTATTTTCAATGATACAATGCATATTTCGTTATATTATAAGGTATTTTCAATGATACACTGTATATTACGTTATATTACATTTTATTTTCTATGATACACTGCATATTACGTTATATTATAAGGTATTTTCAATGATACACTGCATATTACGTTATATTATAAGGTATTTTCAATGATACACTGGATATTACGCTATATTATAAGGTATTTTCAATGATACACTGGATATTACGCTATATTATAAGGTATTTTCAATGATACACTGCATGTTACGCTATATTGTAAGGTATTTTCAATGATACACTGTATATTACGTTATATTATAAGGTATTTTCAATGATACAATGCATATTACGTTATATTATAAGGTATTTTCAATGATACACTGTATATTACGTTATATTACATGGTATTTTCTATGATACACTGCATATTACGTTATATTATAAGGTATTTTCAATGATACACTGGATATTACGCTATATTATAAGGTATTTTCAATGATACACTGCATGTTACGCTATATTGTAAGGTATTTTCAATGATACACTGTATATTACGTTATATTATAAGGTATTTTCAATGATACACTGTATATTACGTTATATTACATTTTATTTTCTATGATACACTGCATATTACGTTATATTATAAGGTATTTTCAATGATACACTGCATATTACGTTATATTATAAGGTATTTTCAATGATACACTGGATATTACGCTATATTATAAGGTATTTTCAATGATACACTGCATGTTACGCTATATTGTAAGGTATTTTCAATGATACACTGCATATTACGTTATATTATAAGGTATTTTCAATGATACACTGCATATTACGTTATATTATAAGGTATTTTCAATGATAAACTACGATATATTAGAAGGTATTTTCAATGATACAGTGCATATTACGTTATATTATAAGGTATTTTCAATGACACACTGTATATTACGTTATATTACATGGTATTTTCAATGATACACTGCATATTACGTTATATTATAAGGTATTTTCAATGATACACTGGATATTACGCTATATTATAAGGTATTTTCAATGATACACTGCATGTTACGCTATATTGTAAGGTATTTTCAATGATACACTGTATATTACGTTATATTATAAGGTATTTTCAATGATACAATGCATATTACGTTATATTATAAGGTATTTTCAATGATACACTGTATATTACGTTATATTACATGGTATTTTCTATGATACACTGCATATTACGTTATATTATAAGGTATTTTCAATGATACACTGCATATTACGTTATATTATAAGGTATTTTCATTGATACACTGCATATTACGTTATATTATAAGGTATTTTCAATGATACACTGCATATTACGTTATATTATAAGGTATTTTCAATGATACAATGCATATTACGTTATATTATAAGGTATTTTCAATGATACACTGTATATTACGTTATATTACATGGTATTTTCAATGATACACTGCATATTACGTTATATTATAAGGTATTTTCAATGATACACTGCATATTACGTTATATTATAAGGTATTTTCAATGATAAACTACGATATATTAGAAGGTATTTTCAATGATACAGTGCATATTACGTTATATTATAAGGTATTTTCAATGATACACTGCATATTACGCTATATTATAAGGTATTTTCAATGATACACTGCATGTTACGCTATATTATAAGGAATTTTCAATGATACACTGCATATTACGATATATTATAAGGTATTTTCAATGATACACTGCATATTACGATATATTATAAGGTATTTTCAATGATACACTGCATATTACGTTATATTATAAGGTATTTTCAATGATACACTGGATATTACGCTATATTATAAGGTATTTTCAATGATACACTGCATGTTACGCTATATTGTAAGGTATTTTCAATGATACACTGTATATTACGTTATATTATAAGGTATTTTCAATGATACAATGCATATTACGTTATATTATAAGGTATTTTCAAAGATACACTGTATATTACGTTATATTACATGGTATTTTCTATGATACACTGCATATTACGTTATATTATAAGGTATTTTCAATGATACACTGCATATTACGTTATATTACATGGTATTTTCTATGATACACTGCATATTACGTTATATTATAAGGTATTTCCAATGATACACTGCATATTACGTTATATTATAAGGTATTTTCATTGATACACTGTATATTACGTTATATTATAAGGTATTTTCAATGATAGACTGCATATTACGTTATATTATAAGGTATTTTCAATGATAAACTACGATATATTAGAAGGTATTTTCAATGATACACTGCATATTACATTATATTATAAGGTATTTTCAATGACACACTGTATATTACGTTATATTACATGGTATTTTCAATGATACACTGCATATTACGTTATATTATAAGGTATTGTCAATGATACACTGCATATTACGTTATATTATAAGGTATTTTCAATGATACACTGGATATTACGCTATATTATAAGGTATTTTCAATGATACACTGCATGTTACGCTATATTGTAAGGTATTTTCAATGATACACTGTATATTACGTTATATTATAAGGTATTTTCAATGATACAATGCATATTACGTTATATTATAAGGTATTTTCAATGATACACTGTATATTACGTTATATTACATGGTATTTTCTATGATACACTGCATATTACGTTATATTATAAGGTATTTTCAATGATACACTGCATATTACGTTATATTATAAGGTATTTTCAATGATAAACTACGATATATTAGAAGGTATTTTCAATGATACAGTGCATATTACGTTATATTATAAGGTATTTTCAATGACACACTGTATATTACGTTATATTACATGGTATTTTCAATGATACACTGCATATTACGTTATATTATAAGGTATTTTCAATGATACACTGGATATTACGCTATATTATAAGGTATTTTCAATGATACACTGCATGTTACGCTATATTGTAAGGTATTTTCAATGATACACTGTATATTACGTTATATTATAAGGTATTTTCAATGATACAATGCATATTACGTTATATTATAAGGTATTTTCAATGATACACTGTATATTACGTTATATTACATGGTATTTTCTATGATACACTGCATATTACGTTATATTATAAGGTATTTTCAATGATACACTGCATATTACGTTATATTACATGGTATTTTCTATGATACACTGCATATTACGTTATATTATAAGGTATTTTCAATGACACACTGTATATTACGTTATATTACATTTTATTTTCTATGATACACTGCATATTACGCTATATTGTAAGGTATTTTCAATGATACACTGTATATTACGTTATATTATAAGGTATTTTCAATGATACAATGCATATTACGTTATATTATAAGGTATTTTCAATGATACACTGTATATTACGTTATATTACATGGTATTTTCAATGATACACTGCATATTACGTTATATTATAAGGTATTTTCAATGATACACTGCATATTACGATATATTATAAGGTATTTTCAATGATACAATGCATATTACGTTATATTATAAGGTATTTTCAATGATACACTGTATATTACGTTATATTACATGGTATTTTCTATGATACACTGCATATTACGTTATATTATAAGGTATTTTCAATGATACACTGCATATTACGTTATATTATAAGGTATTTTCAATGATACACTGCATATTACGATATATTATAAGGTATTTTCAATGATACACTGCATATTACGTTATATTATAAGGTATTTTCAATGATACACTGTATATTACGTTATATTATAAGGTATTTTCAATGATACAATGCATATTACGTTATATTATAAGGTGTTTTCAATGATACACTGCATATTACGTTATATTATAAGGTATTTTCAATGATACACTGCATATTACGCTATATTATAAGGCATTTTCAATGATATACTGCATAATACGCTATATTATAAGGTATTTTCAATGATACACTGCATATTACGTTATATTATAAGGTATTTTCATTGATACACTGCATATTACGTTATATTATAAGGTATTTTCAATGATACACTGTATATTACGTTATATTATAAGGTATTTTCAATGATACAATGCATATTACGTTATATTATAAGGTATTTTCAATGATACACTGTATATTACGTTATATTACATGGTATTTTCTATGATACACTGCATATTACGTTATATTATAAGGTATTTTCAATGATACACTGCATATTACGTTATATTATAAGGTATTTTCAATGATACACTGCATATTACGTTATATTATAAGGTATTTTCAATGATACACTGCATATTACGTTATATTATAAGGTATTTTCAATGATAAACTACGATATATTAGAAGGTATTTTCAATGATACAGTGCATATTACGTTATATTATAAGGTATTTTCAATGACACACTGTATATTACGTTATATTACATGGTATTTTCAATGATACACTGCATATTACGTTATATTATAAGGTATTTTCAATGATACACTGGATATTACGCTATATTATAAGGTATTTTCAATGATACACTGCATGTTACGCTATATTGTAAGGTATTTTCAATGATACACTGTATATTACGTTATATTATAAGGTATTTTCAATGATACAATGCATATTACGTTATATTATAAGGTATTTTCAATGATACACTGTATATTACGTTATATTACATGGTATTTTCTATGATACACTGCATATTACGTTATATTATAAGGTATTTTCAATGATACACTGCATATTACGTTATATTATAAGGTATTTTCAATGATAAACTACGATATATTAGAAGGTATTTTCAATGATACAGTGCATATTACGTTATATTATAAGGTATTTTCAATGACACACTGTATATTACGTTATATTACATGGTATTTTCAATGATACACTGCATATTACGTTATATTATAAGGTATTTTCAATGATACATTGGATATTACGCTATATTATAAGGTATTTTCAATGATACACTGCATGTTACGCTATATTGTAAGGTATTTTCAATGATACACTGTATATTACGTTATATTATAAGGTATTTTCAATGATACACTGCATGTTACGTTATATTATAAGGTATTTTCAATGATACACTGCATATTACGTTATATTATAAGGTATTTTCAATGATACACTATATATTACGTTATATTACATTTTATTTTCTATGATACACTGCATATTACGTTATATTATAAAGTATTTTCAATGATACACTGCATATTACGTTATATTATAAGGTATTTTCAATGATAAACTACGATATATTAGAAGGTATTTTCAATGATACAGTGCATATTACGTTATATTATAAGGTATTTTCAATGACACACTGTATATTACGTTATATTACATGGTATTTTCAATGATACACTGCATATTACGTTATATTATAAGGTATTTTCAATGATACACTGGATATTACGCTATATTATAAGGTATTTTCAATGATACACTGCATGTTACGCTATATTGTAAGGTATTTTCAATGATACACTGTATATTACGTTATATTATAAGGTATTTTCAATGATACAATGCATATTACGTTATATTATAAGGTATTTTCAATGATACACTGTATATTACGTTATATTACATGGTATTTTCTATGATACACTGCATATTACGTTATATTATAAGGTATTTTCAATGATACACTGCATATTACGTTATATTATAAGGTATTTTCAATGATACACTGCATATTACGATATATTATAAGGTATTTTCAATGATACACTGCATATTACGTTATATTATAAGGTATTTTCAATGATACACTGCATGTTACGTTATATTATAAGGTATTTTCAATGATACACTGCATATTACGTTATATTATAAGGTATTTTCAATGATACACTATATATTGCGTTATATTACATTTTATTTTCTATGATACACTGCATATTACGTTATATTATAAGGTATTTTCAATGATACACTGCATATTACGTTATATTATAAGGTATTTTCAATGATACACTGCATATTACGTTATATTATAAGGTATTTTCAATGATAAACTACGATATATTAGAAGGTATTTTCAATGATACAGTGCATATTACGTTATATTATAAGGTATTTTCAATGACACACTGTATATTACGTTATATTACATGGTATTTTCAATGATACACTGCATATTACGTTATATTATAAGGTATTTTCAATGATACACTGGATATTACGCTATATTATAAGGTATTTTCAATGATACACTGCATGTTACGCTATATTGTAAGGTATTTTCAATGATACACTGTATATTACGTTATATTATAAGGTATTTTCAATGATACAATGCATATTACGTTATATTATAAGGTATTTTCAATGATACACTGTATATTACGTTATATCACATGGTATTTTCTATGATACACTGCATATTACGTTATATTATAAGGTATTTTCAATGATACACTGCATATTACGTTATATTATAAGGTATTTTCAATGATACACTGCATATTACGATATATTATAATGTATTTTCAATGATACACTGCATATTACGTTATATTATAAGGTATTTTCAATGATACACTGGATATGACGCTATATTATAAGGTATTTTCAATGATACACTGCATGTTACGCTATATTGTAAGGTATTTTCAATGATACACTGTATATTACGTTATATTATAAGGTATTTTCAATGATACACTGCATGTTACGTTATATTATAAGGTATTTTCAATGATACACTGCATATTACGTTATATTATAAGGTATTTTCATTGATACACTGTATATTACGTTATATTATAAGGTATTTTCAATGATACACTGCATATTACGTTATATTATAAGGTATTTTCAATGATAAACTACGATATATTAGAAGGTATTTTCAATGATACACTGCATATTACATTATATTATAAGGTATTTTCAATGACACACTGTATATTACGTTATATTACATGGTATTTTCAATGATACACTGCATATTACGTTATATTATAGGGTATTTTCAATGATACACTGCATATTACGTTATATTATAAGGTATTTTCAATGATACACTGCATATTACGCTATATTATAAGGTATTTTCAATGATACACTGCATGTTACGCTATATTATAAGGTATTTTCAATGATACACTGCATATTACGATATATTATAAGGTATTTTCAATGATACACTGCATATTACGATATATTATAAGGTATTTTCAATGATACACTGCATATTACGTTATATTATAAGGTATTTTCAATGATACACTGGATATTACGCTATATTATAAGGTATTTTCAATGATACACTGCATGTTACGCTATATTGTAAGGTATTTTCAATGATACACTGTATATTACGTTATATTATAAGGTATTTTCAATGATACACTGCATGTTACGTTATATTATAAGGTATTTTCAATGATACACTGCATATTACGTTATATTATAAGGTATTTTCAATGATACACTATATATTACGTTATATTACATTTTATTTTCTATGATACACTGCATATTACGTTATATTATAAGGTATTTTCAATGATACACTGCATATTACGTTATATTATAAGGTATTTTCAATGATACACTGCATATTACATTATATTATAAGGTATTTTCAATGATACACTGCATATTACGTTATATTATAAGGTATTTTCAATGATAAACTACGATATATTAGAAGGTATTTTCAATGATACAGTGCATATTACGTTATATTATAAGGTATTTTCAATGACACACTGTATATTACGTTATATTACATGGTATTTTCAATGATACACTGCATATTACGTTATATTATAAGGTATTTTCAATGATACACTGGATATTACGCTATATTATAAGGTATTTTCAATGATACACTGCATGTTACGCTATATTGTAAGGTATTTTCAATGATACACTGTATATTACGTTATATTATAAGGTATTTTCTATGATACACTGCATGTTACGTTATATTATAAGGTATTTTCAAAGATACACTGCATATTACGTTATATTATAAGGTATTTTCAATGATACACTATATATTACGTTATATTACATTTTATTTTCTATGATACACTGCATATTACGTTATATTATAAGGTATTTTCAATGATACACTGCATATTACGTTATATTATAAGGTATTTTCAATGATACACTGCATATTACGTTATATTATAAGGTATTTTCAATGATAAACTACGACATATTAGAAGGTATTTTCAATGATACAGTGCATATTACGTTATATTATAAGGTATTTTCAATGACACACTGTATATTACGTTATATTACATGGTATTTTCAATGATACACTGCATATTACGTTATATTATAAGGTATTTTCAATGATACACTGGATATTACGCTATATTATAAGGTATTTTCAATGATACACTGCATGTTACGCTATATTGTAAGGTATTTTCAATGATACACTGTATATTACGTTATATTATAAGGTATTTTCAATGATACAATGCATATTACGTTATATTATAAGGTATTTTCAATGATACACTGTATATTACGTTATATTACATGGTATTTTCTATGATACACTGCATATTACGTTATATTATAAGGTATTTTCAATGATACACTGCATATTACGTTATATTATAAGGTATTTTCAATGATACACTGCATATTACGATATATTATAAGGTATTTTCAATGATACACTGCATATTACGTTATATTATAAGGTATTTTCAATGATACACTGGATATGACGCTATATTATAAGGTATTTTCAATGATACACTGCATGTTACGCTATATTGTAAGGTATTTTCAATGATACACTGTATATTACGTTATATTATAAGGTATTTTCAATGATACACTGCATGTTACGTTATATTATAAGGTATTTTCAATGATACACTGCATATTACGTTATATTATAAGGTATTTTCATTGATACACTGTATATTACGTTATATTATAAGGTATTTTCAATGATACACTGCATATTACGTTATATTATAAGGTATTTTCAATGATAAACTACGATATATTAGAAGGTATTTTCAATGATACACTGCATATTACATTATATTATAAGGTATTTTCAATGACACACTGTATATTACGTTATATTACATGGTATTTTCAATGATACACTGCATATTACGTTATATTATAGGGTATTTTCAATGATACACTGCATATTACGTTATATTATAAGGTATTTTCAATGATACACTGCATATTACGCTATATTATAAGGTATTTTCAATGATACACTGCATGTTACGCTATATTATAAGGTATTTTCAATGATACACTGCATATTACGATATATTATAAGGTATTTTCAATGATACACTGCATATTACGATATATTATAAGGTATTTTCAATGATACACTGCATATTACGTTATATTATAAGGTATTTTCAATGATACACTGCATGTTACGTTATATTGTAAGGTATTTTCAATGATACACTGCATGTTACGTTATATTATAAGGTATTTTCAATGATACAATGCATATTACGTTATATTATAAGGTATTTTCGATGATACACTGTATATTACGTTATATTACATGGTATTTTCTATGATACACTGCATATTACGTTATATTATAAGGTATTTTCAATGATACACTGCATATTACGTTATATTATAAGGTATTTTCATTGATACACTGCATATTACGTTATATTATAAGGTATTTTCAATGATACACTGCATATTACGTTATATTATAAGGTATTTTCAATGATACACTGCATATTACGTTATATTATAAGGTATTTTCAATGATACACTATATATTACGTTATATTACATTTTATTTTCTATGATACACTGCATATTACGCTATATTGTAAGGTATTTTCAATGATACACTGTATATTACGTTATATTATAAGGTATTTTCAATGATAGACTGCATATTACGTTATATTATAAGGTATTTTCAATGATAAACTACGATATATTAGAAGGTATTTTCAATGATACACTGCATATTACATTATATTATAAGGTATTTTCAATGACACACTGTATATTACGTTATATTACGTGGTATTTTCAATGATACACTGCATATTACGTTATATTATAAGGTATTTTCAATGATAAACTACGATATATTAGAAGGTATTTTCAATGATACAGTGCATATTACGTTATATTATAAGGTATTTTCAATGACACACTGTATATTACGTTATATTACATGGTATTTTCAATGATACACTGCATATTACGTTATATTATAAGGTATTTTCAATGATACACTGGATATTACGCTATATTATAAGGTATTTTCAATGATACACTGCATGTTACGCTATATTGTAAGGTATTTTCAATGATACACTGTATATTACGTTATATTATAAGGTATTTTCAATGATACACTGCATATTACGTTATATTATAAGGTATTTTCAATGATACACTATATATTACGTTATATTACATTTTATTTTCTATGATACACTGCATATTACGTTATATTATAAGGTATTTTCAATGATACACTGCATATTACGTTATATTATAAGGTATTTTCAATGATACACTGCATATTACGTTATATTATAAGGTATTTTCAATGATAAACTACGATATATTAGAAGGTATTTTCAATGATACAGTGCATATTACGTTATATTATAAGGTATTTTCAATGATACACTGTATATTACGTTATATTACATGGTATTTTCTATGATACACTGCATATTACGTTATATTATAAGGTATTTTCAATGATACAGTGCATATTACGTTATATTATAAGGTATTTTCAATGATACACTGCATATTACGATATATTATAAGGTATTTTCAATGATACACTGCATATTACGTTATATTATAAGGTATTTTCAATGATACACTGGATATTACGCTATATTATAAGGTATTTTCAATGATACACTGCATGTTACGCTATATTGTAAGGTATTTTCAATGATACACTGTATATTACGTTATATTATAAGGTATTTTCAATGATACACTGCATGTTACGTTATATTATAAGGTATTTTCAATGATACACTGCATATTACGTTATATTATAAGGTATTTTCAATGATACACTATATATTACGTTATATTACATTTTATTTTCTATGATACACTGCATATTACGTTATATTATAAGGTATTTTCAATGATACACTGCATATTACGTTATATTATAAGGTATTTTCAATGATACACTGCATATTACGTTATATTATAAGGTATTTTCAATGATAAACTACGATATATTAGAAGGTATTTTCAATGATACAGTGCATATTACGTTATATTATAAGGTATTTTCAATGACACACTGTATATTACGTTATATTACATGGTATTTTCAATGATACACTGCATATTACGTTATATTATAAGGTATTTTCAATGATACCCTGGATATTACGCTATATTATAAGGTATTTTCAATGATACACTGCATGTTACGCTATATTATAAGGTATTTTCAATGATACACTGTATATTACGTTATATTATAAGGTATTTTCAATGATACAATGCATATTACGTTATATTATAAGGTATTTTCAATGATACACTGTATATTACGTTATATTACATGGTATTTTCTATGATACACTGCATATTACGTTATATTATAAGGTATTTTCAATGATACACTGCATATTACGTTATATTATAAGGTATTTTCAATGATACACCGCATATTACGATATATTATAAGGTATTTTCAATGATACACTGCATATTACGTTATATTATAAGGTATTTTCAATGATACACTGGATATTACGCTATATTATAAGGTATTTTCAATGATACACTGCATGTTACGCTATATTGTAAGGTATTTTCAATGATACACTGTATATTACGTTATATTATAAGGTATTTTCAATGATACACTGCATGTTACGTTATATTATAAGGTATTTTCAATGATACACTGCATATTACGTTATATTATAAGGTATTTTCAATGATACACTATATATTACGTTATATTACATTTTATTTTCTATGATACACTGCATATTACGTTATATTATAAGGTATTTTCAATGATACACTGCATATTACGTTATATTATAAGGTATTTTCAATGATACACTGCATATTACGTTATATTATAAGGTATTTTCAATGATAAACTACGATATATTAGAAGGTATTTTCAATGATACAGTGCATATTACGTTATATTATAAGGTATTTTCAATGACACACTGTATATTACGTTATATTACATGGTATTTTCAATGATACACTGCATATTACGTTATATTATAAGGTATTTTCAATGATACACTGGATATTACGCTATATTATAAGGTATTTTCAATGATACACTGCATGTTACGCTATATTGTAAGGTATTTTCAATGATACACTGTATATTACGTTATATTATAAGGTATTTTCAATGATACACTGCATATTACGTTATATTATAAGGTATTTTCAATGATACACTGCATATTACGTTATATTATAAGGTATTTTCAATGATACACTATATATTACGTTATATTACATTTTATTTTCTATGATACACTGCATATTACGTTATATTATAAGGTATTTTCAATGATAGACTGCATATTACGTTATATTATAAGGTATTTTCAATGATAAACTACGATATATTAGAAGGTATTTTCAATGATACACTGCATATTACATTATATTATAAGGTATTTTCAATGACACACTGTATATTACGTTATATTACATGGTATTTTCAATGATACACTGCATATTACGTTATATTATAAGGTATTTTCAATGATAAACTACGATATATTAGAAGGTATTTTCAATGATACAGTGCATATTACGTTATATTATAAGGTATTTTCAATGACACACTGTATATTACGTTATATTACATGGTATTTTCAATGATACACTGCATATTACGTTATATTATAAGGTATTTTCAATGATACACTGGATATTACGCTATATTATAAGGTATTTTCAATGATACACTGCATGTTACGCTATATTGTAAGGTATTTTCAATGATACACTGTATATTACGTTATATTATAAGGTATTTTCAATGATACACTGCATATTACGTTATATTATAAGGTATTTTCAATGATACACTGTATATTACGTTATATTACATTTTATTTTCTATGATACACTGCATATTACGTTATATTATAAGGTATTTTCAATGATACACTGCATATTACGTTATATTATAAGGTATTTTCAATGATACACTGCATATTACGTTATATTATAAGGTATTTTCAATGATAAACTACGATATATTAGAAGGTATTTTCAATGATACAGTGCATATTACGTTATATTATAAGGTATTTTCAATGATACACTGTATATTACGTTATATTACATGGTATTTTCTATGATACACTGCATATTACGTTATATTATAAGGTATTTTCAATGATACAGTGCATATTACGTTATATTATAAGGTATTTTCAATGATACACTGCATATTACGATATATTATAAGGTATTTTCAATGATACACTGCATATTACGTTATATTATAAGGTATTTTCAATGATACACTGCATATTACGCTATATTATAAGGTATTTTCAATGATACACTGCATGTTACGCTATATTGTAAGGTATTTTCAATGATACACTGTATATTACGTTATATTATAAGGTATTTTCAATGATACACTGCATGTTACGTTATATTATAAGGTATTTTCAATGATACACTGCATATTACGTTATATTATAAGGTATTTTCAATGATACACTATATATTACGTTATATTACAATTTATTTTCTATGATACACTGCATATTACGTTATATTATAAGGTATTTTCAATGATACACTGCATATTACGTTATATTATAAGGTATTTTCAATGATACACTGCATATTACGTTATATTATAAGGTATTTTCAATGATAAACTACGATATATTAGAAGGTATTTTCAATGATACAGTGCATATTACGTTATATTATAAGGTATTTTCAATGACACACTGTATATTACGTTATATTACATGGTATTTTCAATGATACACTGCATATTACGTTATATTATAAGGTATTTTCAATGATACCCTGCATGTTACGCTATATTGTAAGGTATTTTCAATGATACACTGCATGTTACGTTATATTGTAAGGTATTTTCAATGATACACTGTATATTACGTTATATTATAAGGTATTTTCAATGATACAATGCATATTACGTTATATTATAAGGTATTTTCAATGATACACTGTATATTACGTTATATTACATGGTATTTTCAATGATACACTGCATATTACGTTATATTATAAGGTATTTTCAATGATACACTGCATATTACGTTATATTATAAGGTATTTTCAATGATACACCGCATATTACGATATATTATAAGGTATTTTCAATGATACACTGCATATTACGTTATATTATAAGGTATTTTCAATGATACACTGGATATTACGCTATATTATAAGGTATTTTCAATGATACACTGCATGTTACGCTATATTGTAAGGTATTTTCAATGATACACTGTATATTACGTTATATTATAAGGTATTTTCAATGATACACTGCATGTTACGTTATATTATAAGGTATTTTCAATGATACACTGCATATTACGTTATATTATAAGGTATTTTCAATGATACAATATATATTACGTTATATTACATTTTATTTTCTATGATACACTGCATATTACGTTATATTATAAGGTATTTTCAATGATACACTGCATATTACGTTATATTATAAGGTATTTTCAATGATACACTGCATATTACGTTATATTATAAGGTATTTTCAATGATAAACTACGATATATTAGAAGGTATTTTCAATGATACAGTGCATATTACGTTATATTATAAGGTATTTTCAATGACACACTGTATATTACGTTATATTACATGGTATTTTCAATGATACACTGCATATTACGTTATATTATAAGGTATTTTCAATGATACACTGGATATTACGCTATATTATAAGGTATTTTCAATGATACACTGCATGTTACGCTATATTGTAAGGTATTTTCAATGATACACTGTATATTACGTTATATTATAAGGTATTTTCAATGATACACTGCATGTTACGTTATATTATAAGGTATTTTCAATGATACACTGCATATTACGTTATATTATAAGGTATTTTCAATGATACACTATATATTACGTTATATTACATTTTATTTTCTATGATACACTGCATATTACGTTATATTATAAGGTATTTTCAATGATACACTGCATATTACGTTATATTATAAGGTATTTTCAATGATACACTGCATATTACGTTATATTATAAGGTATTTTCAATGATAAACTACGATATATTAGAAGGTATTTTCAATGATACAGTGCATATTACGTTATATTATAAGGTATTTTCAATGACACACTGTATATTACGTTATATTACATGGTATTTTCAATGATACACTGCATATTACGTTATATTATAAGGTATTTTCAATGATACACTGGATATTACGCTATATTATAAGGTATTTTCAATGATACACTGCATGTTACGCTATATTGTAAGGTATTTTCAATGATACACTGTATATTACGTTATATTATAAGGTATTTTCAATGATACAATGCATATTACGTTATATTATAAGGTATTTTCAATGATACACTGTATATTACGTTATATTACATGGTATTTTCTATGATACACTGCATATTACGTTATATTATAAGGTATTTTCAATGATACACTGCATATTACGTTATATTATAAGGTATTTTCAATGATACACTGTATACTACGTTATATTACATGGTATTTTCAATGATACACTGCATATTACGTTATATTATATTGTATTTTCTATGATACACTGCATATTACGTTATATTATAAGGTATTTTCAATGATACACTGCATATTACGTTATATTATAAGGTATTTTCAATGATACACTGTATATTACGTTATATTACATGGCATTTTCTATGATACACTGCATATTACGTTATATTATAAGGTATTTTCAATGATACACTGCATATTACGTTATATTATAAGGTATTTTCAATGATAAACTACGATATATTAGAAGGTATTTTCAATGATACAGTGCATATTACGTTATATTATAAGGTATTTTCAATGACACACTGTATATTACGTTATATTACATGGTATTTTCAATGATACACTGCATATTACGTTATATTATAAGGTATTTTCAATGATACACTGGATATTACGCTATATTATAAGGTATTTTCAATGGTACACTGCATGTTACGCTATATTGTAAGGTATTTTCAATGATACACTGTATATTACGTTATATTATAAGGTATTTTCAATGATACAATGCATACTACGTTATATTATAAGGTATTTTCAATGATACACTGTATATTACGTTATATTACATGGTATTTTCTATGATACACTGCATATTACGTTATATTATAAGGTATTTTCAATGATACACTGCATATTACGTTATATTACATGGTATTTTCTATGATACACTGCATATTACGTTATATTATAAGGTATTTTCATTGATACACTGTATATTACGTTATATTATAAGGTATTTTCAATGATAGACTGCATATTGCGTTATATTATAAGGTATTTTCAATGATAAACTACGATATATTAGAAGGTATTTTCAATGATACACTGCATATTACATTATATTATAAGGTATTTTCAATGACACACTGTATATTACGTTATATTACATGGTATTTTCAATGATACACTGCATATTACGTTATATTATAAGGTATTGTCAATGATACACTGCATATTACGTTATATTATAAGGTATTTTCAATGATACAATGCATATTACGTTATATTATAAGGTATTTTCAATGATACACTGTATATTACGTTATATTACATGGTATTTTCTATGATACACTGCATATTACGTTATATTATAAGGTATTTTCAATGATACACTGCATATTACGTTATATTATAAGGTATTTTCAATGATAAACTACGATATATTAGAAGGTATTTTCAATGATACAGTGCATATTACGTTATATTATAAGGTATTTTCAATGACACACTGTATATTACGTTATATTACATGGTATTTTCAATGATA
This sequence comes from Lasioglossum lativentre, assembly GCA_916610255.1. Lineage (NCBI taxonomy): Eukaryota > Metazoa > Arthropoda > Insecta > Hymenoptera > Halictidae > Lasioglossum > Lasioglossum lativentre. The sequence goes on from CAKAJI010000418.1 coordinate 184,733, forward strand.
CACTGCATATTACGTTATATTATAAGGTATTTTCAATGATACACTGGATATTACGCTATATTATAAGGTATTTTCAATGATACACTGCATGTTACGCTATATTGTAAGGTATTTTCAATGATACACTGTATATTACGTTATATTATAAGGTATTTTCAATGATACAATGCATATTACGTTATATTATAAGGTATTTTCAATGATACACTGTATATTACGTTATATTACATGGTATTTTCTATGATACACTGCATATTACGTTATATTATAAGGTATTTTCAATGATACACTGCATATTAGGTTATATTATATTGTATTTTCTATGATACACTGCATATTACGTTATATTATAAGGTATTTTCAATGATAGACTGCATATTACGTTATATTATAAGGTATTTTCAATGATAAACTACGATATATTAGAAGGTATTTTCAATGATACACTGCATATTACATTATATTATAAGGTATTTTCAATGACACACTGTATATTACGTTATATTACATGGTATTTTCAATGATACACTGCATATTACGTTATATTATAAGGTATTGTCAATGATACACTGCATATTACGTTATATTATAAGGTATTTTCAATGATACACTGTATATTACGTTATATTATAAGGTATTTTCAATGATACAATGCATACTACGTTATATTATAAGGTATTTTCAATGATACACTGTATATTACGTTATATTACATGGTATTTTCTATGATACACTGCATATTACGTTATATTATAAGGTATTTTCAATGATACACTGCATATTACGTTATATTACATGGTATTTTCTATGATACACTGCATATTACGTTATATTATAAGGTATTTTCAATGATACACTGCATATTACGTTATATTATAAGGTATTTTCAATGATAAACTACGATATATTAGAAGGTATTTTCAATGATACAGTGCATATTACGTTATATTATAAGGTATTTTCAATGACACACTGTATATTACGTTATATTACATGGTATTTTCAATGATACACTGCATATTACGTTATATTATAAGGTATTTTCAATGACACACTGTATATTACGTTATATTATAAGGTATTTTCAATGATACAATGCATATTACGTTATATTATAAGGTATTTTCGATGATACACTGTATATTACGTTATATTACATGGTATTTTCTATGATACACTGCATATTACGTTATATTATAAGGTATTTTCAATGATACACTGCATATTACGATATATTATAAGGTATTTTCAATGATACACTGCATATTACGTTATATTATAAGGTATTTTCAATGATACACTATATATTACGTTATATTACATTTTATTTTCTATGATACACTGCATATTACGCTATATTGTAAGGTATTTTCAATGATACACTGTATATTACGTTATATTATAAGGTATTTTCAATGATACAATGCATATTACGTTATATTATAAGGTATTTTCAATGATACACTGTATATTACGTTATATTACATGGTATTTTCTATGATACACTGCATATTACGTTATATTATAAGGTATTTTCAATGATACACTGCATGTTACGCTATATTGTAAGGTATTTTCAATGATACACTGTATATTACGTTATATTATAAGGTATTTTCAATGATACACTGCATGTTACGTTATATTATAAGGTATTTTCAATGATACACTGCATATTACGTTATATTATAAGGTATTTTCATTGATACACTGTATATTACGTTATATTATAAGGTATTTTCAATGATACACTGCATATTACGTTATATTATAAGGTATTTTCAATGATAAACTACGATATATTAGAAGGTATTTTCAATGATACACTGCATATTACATTATATTATAAGGTATTTTCAATGACACACTGTATATTACGTTATATTACATGGTATTTTCAATGATACACTGCATATTACGTTATATTATAGGGTATTTTCAATGATACACTGCATATTACGTTATATTATAAGGTATTTTCAATGATACACTGCATATTACGTTATATTATAAGGTATTTTCAATGATACACTATATATTACGTTATATTACATTTTATTTTCTATGATACACTGCATATTACGTTATATTATAAGGTATTTTCAATGATACACTGCATATTACGTTATATTATAAGGTATTTTCAATGATACACTGCATATTACGTTATATTATAAGGTATTTTCAATGATAAACTACGATATATTAGAAGGTATTTTCAATGATACAGTGCATATTACGTTATATTATAAGGTATTTTCAATGACACACTGTATATTACGTTATATTACATGGTATTTTCAATGATACACTGCATATTACGTTATATTATAAGGTATTTTCAATGATACACTGGATATTACGCTATATTATAAGGTATTTTCAATGGTACACTGCATGTTACGCTATATTGTAAGGTATTTTCAATGATACACTGTATATTACGTTATATTATAAGGTATTTTCAATGATACACTGCATGTTACGTTATATTATAAGGTATTTTCAATGATAAACTACGATATATTAGAAGGTATTTTCAATGATACAGTGCATATTACGTTATATTATAAGGTATTTTCAATGACACACGGTATATTACGTTATATTACATGGTATTTTCAATGATACACTGCATATTACGTTATATTATAAGGTATTTTCAATGATACACTGGATATTACGCTATATTATAAGGTATTTTCAATGATACACTGCATGTTACGCTATATTGTAAGGTATTTTCAATGATACACTGTATATTACGTTATATTATAAGGTATTTTCAATGATACAATGCATATTACGTTATATTATAAGGTATTTTCAATGATACACTGTATATTACGTTATATTACATGGTATTTTCTATGATACACTGCATATTACGTTATATTATAAGGTATTTTCAATGATACACTGCATATTACGTTATATTATAAGGTATTTTCAATGATACACTGCATATTACGATATATTATAAGGTATTTTCAATGATACACTGCATATTACGTTATATTATAAGGTATTTTCAATGATACACTGGATATTACGCTATATTATAAGGTATTTTCAATGATACACTGCATGTTACGCTATATTGTAAGGTATTTTCAATGATACACTGTATATTACGTTATATTATAAGGTATTTTCAATGATACACTGCATGTTACGTTATATTATAAGGTATTTTCAATGATACACTGCATATTACGTTATATTATAAGGTATTTTCAATGATACACTATATATTACGTTATATTACATTTTATTTTCTATGATACACTGCATATTACGTTATATTATAAGGTATTTTCAATGATACACTGCATATTACGTTATATTATAAGGTATTTTCAATGATACACTGCATATTACGTTATATTATAAGGTATTTTCAATGATAAACTACGATATATTAGAAGGTATTTTCAATGATACAGTGCATATTACGTTATATTATAAGGTATTTTCAATGACACACTGTATATTACGTTATATTAAATGGTATTTTCAATGATACACTGCATATTACGTTATATTATAAGGTATTTTCAATGATACACTGGATATTACGCTATATTATAAGGTATTTTCAATGATACACTGCATGTTACGCTATATTGTAAGGTATTTTCAATGATACACTGTATATTACGTTATATTATAAGGTATTTTCAATGATACACTGCATATTACGTTATATTATAAGGTATTTTCAATGATACACTGTATATTACGTTATATTACATGGTATTTTCTATGATACACTGCATATTACGTTATATTATAAGGTATTTTCAATGATACACTGCATATTAGGTTATATTATATTGTATTTTCTATGATACACTGCATATTACGTTATATTATAAGGTATTTTCAATGATACACTGCATATTACGTTATATTATAAGGTATTTTCAATGATACACTGCATATTACGTTATATTATAAGGTATTTTCAATGATACACTGTATATTACGTTATATTATAAGGTATTTTCAATGATACACTGCATGTTACGTTATATTATAAGGTATTTTCAATGATACACTGCATATTACGTTATATTATAAGGTATTTTCATTGATACACTGTATATTACGTTATATTATAAGGTATTTTCAATGATACACTGCATATTACGTTATATTATAAGGTATTTTCAATGATAAACTACGATATATTAGAAGGTATTTTCAATGATACACTGCATATTACATTATATTATAAGGTATTTTCAATGACACACTGTATATTACGTTATATTACATGGTATTTTCAATGATACACTGCATATTACGTTATATTATAGGGTATTTTCAATGATACACTGCATATTACGTTATATTATAAGGTATTTTCAATGATACACTGCATATTACGTTATATTATAAGGTATTTTCAATGATACACTATATATTACGTTATATTACATTTTATTTTCTATGATACACTGCATATTACGTTATATTATAAGGTATTTTCAATGATACACTGCATATTACGTTATATTATAAGGTATTTTCAATGATACACTGCATATTACGTTATATTATAAGGTATTTTCAATGATAAACTACGATATATTAGAAGGTATTTTCAATGATACAGTGCATATTACGTTATATTATAAGGTATTTTCAATGACACACTGTATATTACGTTATATTACATGGTATTTTCAATGATACACTGCATATTACGTTATATTATAATGTATTTTCAATGATACACTGGATATTACGCTATATTATAAGGTATTTTCAATGATACACTGCATGTTACGCTATATTGTAAGGTATTTTCAATGATACACTGTATATTACGTTATATTATAAGGTATTTTCAATGATACACTGCATGTTACGTTATATTATAAGGTATTTTCAATGATAAACTACGATATATTAGAAGGTATTTTCAATGATACAGTGCATATTACGTTATATTATAAGGTATTTTCAATGACACACGGTATATTACGTTATATTACATGGTATTTTCAATGATACACTGCATATTACGTTATATTATAAGGTATTTTCAATGATACACTGGATATTACGCTATATTATAAGGTATTTTCAATGATACACTGCATGTTACGCTATATTGTAAGGTATTTTCAATGATACACTGTATATTACGTTATATTATAAGGTATTTTCAATGATACAATGCATATTACGTTATATTATAAGGTATTTTCAATGATACACTGTATATTACGTTATATTACATGGTATTTTCTATGATACACTGCATATTACGTTATATTATAAGGTATTTTCAATGATACACTGCATATTACGTTATATTATAAGGTATTTTCAATGATACACTGCATATTACGATATATTATAAGGTATTTTCAATGATACACTGCATATTACGTTATATTATAAGGTATTTTCAATGATACACTGGATATTACGCTATATTATAAGGTATTTTCAATGATACACTGCATGTTACGCTATATTGTAAGGTATTTTCAATGATACACTGTATATTACGTTATATTATAAGGTATTTTCAATGATACACTGCATGTTACGTTATATTATAAGGTATTTTCAATGATACACTGCATATTACGTTATATTATAAGGTATTTTCAATGATACACTATATATTACGTTATATTACATTTTATTTTCTATGATACACTGCATATTACGTTATATTATAAGGTATTTTCAATGATACACTGCATATTACGTTATATTATAAGGTATTTTCAATGATACACTGCATATTACGTTATATTATAAGGTATTTTCAATGATAAACTACGATATATTAGAAGGTATTTTCAATGATACAGTGCATATTACGTTATATTATAAGGTATTTTCAATGACACACTGTATATTACGTTATATTACATGGTATTTTCAATGATACACTGCATATTACGTTATATTATAAGGTATTTTCAATGATACACTGGATATTACGCTATATTATAAGGTATTTTCAATGATACACTGCATGTTACGCTATATTGTAAGGTATTTTCAATGATACACTGTATATTACGTTATATTATAAGGTATTTTCAATGATACAATGCATATTACGTTATATTATAAGGTATTTTCAATGATACACTGTATATTACGTTATATTACATGGTATTTTCTATGATACACTGCATATTACGTTATATTATAAGGTATTTTCAATGATACACTGCATATTAGGTTATATTATATTGTATTTTCTATGATACACTGCATATTACGTTATATTATAAGGTATTTTCAATGATACACTGCATATTACGTTATATTATAAGGTATTTTCAATGATACACTGCATATTACGTTATATTATAAGGTATTTTCAATGATACACTGTATACTACGTTATATTACATGGTATTTTCAATGATACACTGCATATTACGTTATATTATAAGGTATTTTCAATGACACACTGCATATTACGTTATATTACATGGTATTTTCTATGATACACTGCATATTACGTTATATTATAAGGTATTTTCAATGATACACTGGATATTACGCTATATTATAAGGTATTTTCAATGATACACTGCATGTTACGCTATATTGTAAGGTATTTTCAATGATACACTGTATATTACGTTATATTATAAGGTATTTTCAATGATACAATGCATACTACGTTATATTATAAGGTATTTTCAATGATACACTGTATATTACGTTATATTACATGGTATTTTCTATGATACACTGCATATTACGTTATATTATAAGGTATTTTCAATGATACACTGCATATTACGTTATATTACATGGTATTTTCTATGATACACTGCATATTACGTTATATTATAAGGTATTTTCATTGATACACTGTATATTACGTTATATTATAAGGTATTTTCAATGATAGACTGCATATTACGTTATATTATAAGGTATTTTCAATGATAAACTACGATATATTAGAAGGTATTTTCAATGATACACTGCATATTACATTATATTATAAGGTATTTTCAATGACACACTGTATATTACGTTATATTACATGGTATTTTCAATGATACACTGCATATTACGTTATATTATAAGGTATTGTCAATGATACACTGCATATTACGTTATATTATAAGGTATTTTCAATGATACAATGCATATTACGTTATATTATAAGGTATTTTCAATGATACACTGTATATTACGTTATATTACATGGTATTTTCTATGATACACTGCATATTACGTTATATTATAAGGTATTTTCAATGATACACTGCATATTACGTTATATTATAAGGTATTTTCAATGATAAACTACGATATATTAGAAGGTATTTTCAATGATACAGTGCATATTACGTTATATTATAAGGTATTTTCAATGACACACTGTATATTACGTTATATTACATGGTATTTTCAATGATACACTGCATATTACGTTATATTATAAGGTATTTTCAATGACACACTGTATATTACGTTATATTATAAGGTATTTTCAATGATACAATGCATATTACGTTATATTATAAGGTATTTTCGATGATACACTGTATATTACGTTATATTACATGGTATTTTCTATGATACACTGCATATTACGTTATATTATAAGGTATTTTCAATGATACACTGCATATTACGTTATATTATAAGGTATTTTCATTGATACACTGCATATTACGTTATATTATAAGGTATTTTCAATGATACACTGCATATTACGTTATATTATAAGGTATTTTCAATGATACACTGCATATTACGTTATATTATAAGGTATTTTCAATGATACACTATATATTACGTTATATTACATTTTATTTTCTATGATACACTGCATATTACGCTATATTGTAAGGTATTTTCAATGATACACTGTATATTACGTTATATTATAAGGTATTTTCAATGATACAATGCATATTACGTTATATTATAAGGTATTTTCAATGATACACTGTATATTACGTTATATTACATGGTATTTTCAATGATACACTGCATATTACGTTATATTATAAGGTATTTTCAATGATACACTGCATATTACGATATATTATAAGGTATTTTCAATGATACACTGCATATTACGTTATATTATAAGGTATTTTCAATGATACACTGCATATTACGTTATATTATAAGGTATTTTCAATGATACACTGGATATTACGCTATATTATAAGGTATTTTCAATGATACACTGCATGTTACGCTATATTGTAAGGTATTTTCAATGATACACTGTATATTACGTTATATTATAAGGTATTTTCAATGATACACTGCATGTTACGTTATATTATAAGGTATTTTCAATGATACACTGCATATTACGTTATATTATAAGGTATTTTCATTGATACACTGTATATTACGTTATATTATAAGGTATTTTCAATGATACACTGCATATTACGTTATATTATAAGGTATTTTCAATGATAAACTACGATATATTAGAAGGTATTTTCAATGATACACTGCATATTACATTATATTATAAGGTATTTTCAATGACACACTGTATATTACGTTATATTACATGGTATTTTCAATGATACACTGCATATTACGTTATATTATAGGGTATTTTCAATGATACACTGCATATTACGTTATATTATAAGGTATTTTCAATGATACACTGCATATTACGTTATATTATAAGGTATTTTCAATGATACACTATATATTACGTTATATTACATTTTATTTTCTATGATACACTGCATATTACGTTATATTATAAGGTATTTTCAATGATACACTGCATATTACGTTATATTATAAGGTATTTTCAATGATACACTGCATATTACGTTATATTATAAGGTATTTTCAATGATAAACTACGATATATTAGAAGGTATTTTCAATGATACAGTGCATATTACGTTATATTATAAGGTATTTTCAATGACACACTGTATATTACGTTATATTACATGGTATTTTCAATGATACACTGCATATTACGTTATATTATAAGGTATTTTCAATGATACACTGGATATTACGCTATATTATAAGGTATTTTCAATGATACACTGCATGTTACGCTATATTGTAAGGTATTTTCAATGATACACTGTATATTACGTTATATTATAAGGTATTTTCAATGATACACTGCATGTTACGTTATATTATAAGGTATTTTCAATGATACACTGCATATTACGTTATATTATAAGGTATTTTCAATGATACACTAAATATTACGTTATATTACATTTTATTTTCTATGATACACTGCATATTACGATATATTATAAGGTATTTTCAATGATACACTGCATATTACGTTATATTATAAGGTATTTTCAATGATACACTGCATATTACGTTATATTATAAGGTATTTTCAATGATAAACTACGATATATTAGAAGGTATTTTCAATGATACAGTGCATATTACGTTATATTATAAGGTATTTTCAATGACACACTGTATATTACGTTATATTACATGGTATTTTCAATGATACACTGCATATTACGTTATATTATAAGGTATTTTCAATGATACACTGGATATTACGCTATATTATAAGGTATTTTCAATGATACACTGCATGTTACGCTATATTGTAAGGTATTTTCAATGATACACTGTATATTACGTTATATTATAAGGTATTTTCAATGATACAATGCATATTACGTTATATTATAAGGTATTTTCAATGATACACTGTATATTACGTTATATTACATGGTATTTTCTATGATACACTGCATATTACGTTATATTATAAGGTATTTTCAATGATACACTGCATATTACGTTATATTATAAGGTATTTTCAATGATACACTGCATATTACGATATATTATAAGGTATTTTCAATGATACACTGCATATTACGTTATATTATAAGGTATTTTCAATGATACACTGGATATTACGCTATATTATAAGGTATTTTCAATGATACACTGCATGTTACGCTATATTGTAAGGTATTTTCAATGATACACTGTATATTACGTTATATTATAAGGTATTTTCAATGATACACTGCATGTTACGTTATATTATAAGGTATTTTCAATGATACACTGCATATTACGTTATATTATAAGGTATTTTCAATGATACAATGCATATTACGTTATATTATAAGGTATTTTCAATGATACACTGTATATTACGTTATATTACATGGTATTTTCAATGATACACTGCATATTACGTTATATTATAAGGTATTTTCAATGATACACTGCATATTACGTTATATTATAAGGTATTTTCAATGATAAACTACGATATATTAGAAGGTATTTTCAATGATACAGTGCATATTACGTTATATTATAAGGTATTTTCAATGATACACTGCATATTACGCTATATTATAAGGTATTTTCAATGATACACTGCATGTTACGCTATATTATAAGGTATTTTCAATGATACACTGCATATTACGATATATTATAAGGTATTTTCAATGATACACTGCATATTACGATATATTATAAGGTATTTTCAATGATACACTGCATATTACGTTATATTATAAGGTATTTTCAATGATACACTGGATATTACGCTATATTATAAGGTATTTTCAATGATACACTGCATATTACGCTATATTGTAAGGTATTTTCAATGATACACTGTATATTACGTTATATTATAAGGTATTTTCAATGATACAATGCATATTACGTTATATTATAAGGTATTTTCAATGATACACTGTATATTACGTTATATTACATGGTATTTTCTATGATACACTGCATATTACGTTATATTATAAGGTATTTTCAATGATACACTGCATATTACGTTATATTACATGGTATTTTCAATGATACACTGCATATTACGTTATATTATAAGGTATTTTCAATGATACACTGCATATTACGTTATATTATAAGGTATTTTCAATGATACACTGGATATTACGCTATATTATAAGGTATTTTCAATGATACACTGCATGTTACGCTATATTGTAAGGTATTTTCAATGATACACTGTATATTACGTTATATTATAAGGTATTTTCAATGATACAATGCATATTACGTTATATTATAAGGTATTTTGAATGATACACTGTATATTACGTTATATTACATGGTATTTTCTATGATACACTGCATATTACGTTATATTATAAGGTATTTTCAATGATACACTGCATATTACGTTATATTATAAGGTATTTTCAATGATAAACTACGATATATTAGAAGGTATTTTCAATGATACAGTGCATATTACGTTATATTATAAGGTATTTTCAATGACACACTGTATATTACGTTATATTACATGGTATTTTCAATGATACACTGCATATTACGTTATATTATAAGGTATTTTCAATGATACACTGGATATTACGCTATATTATAAGGTATTTTCAATGATACACTGCATGTTACGCTATATTGTAAGGTATTTTCAATGATACACTGTATATTACGTTATATTATAAGGTATTTTCAATGACACACTGTATATTACGTTATATTACATGGTATTTTCAATGATACACTGCATATTACGTTATATTATAAGGTATTTTCAATGATACACTGGATATTACGCTATATTATAAGGTATTTTCAATGATACACTGCATGTTACGCTATATTGTAAGGTATTTTCAATGATACACTGTATATTACGTTATATTATAAGGTATTTTCAATGATACAATGCATATTACGTTATATTATAAGGTATTTTCAATGATACACTGTATATTACGTTATATTACATGGTATTTTCTATGATACACTGCATATTACGTTATATTATAAGGTATTTTCAATGATACACTGCATATTACGTTATATTATAAGGTATTTTCAATGATACACTAAATATTACGTTATATTACATTTTATTTTCTATGATACACTGCATATTACGTTATATTATAAGGTATTTTCAATGATACACTGCATATTACGTTATATTATAAGGTATTTTCAATGATACACTGCATATTACGTTATATTATAAGGTATTTTCAATGATAAACTACGATATATTAGAAGGTATTTTCAATGATACAGTGCATATTACGTTATATTATAAGGTATTTTCAATGACACACTGTATATTACGTTATATTACATGGTATTTTCAATGATACACTGCATATTACGTTATATTATAAGGTATTTTCAATGATACACTGGATATTACGCTATATTATAAGGTATTTTCAATGATACACTGCATGTTACGCTATATTGTAAGGTATTTTCAATGATACACTGTATATTACGTTATATTATAAGGTATTTTCAATGATACAATGCATATTACGTTATATTATAAGGTATTTTCAATGATACACTGTATATTACGTTATATTACATGGTATTTTCTATGATACACTGCATATTACGTTATATTATAAGGTATTTTCAATGATACACTGCATATTACGTTATATTATAAGGTATTTTCAATGATACACTGCATATTACGATATATTATAAGGTATTTTCAATGATACACTGCATATTACGTTATATTATAAGGTATTTTCAATGATACACTGGATATTACGCTATATTATAAGGTATTTTCAATGATACACTGCATGTTACGCTATATTGTAAGGTATTTTCAATGATACACTGTATATTACGTTATATTATAAGGTATTTTCAATGATACACTGCATGTTACGTTATATTATAAGGTATTTTCAATGATACACTGCATATTACGTTATATTATAAGGTATTTTCAATGATACAATGCATATTACGTTATATTATAAGGTATTTTCAATGATACACTGTATATTACGTTATATTACATGGTATTTTCAATGATACACTGCATATTACGTTATATTATAAGGTATTTTCAATGATACACTGCATATTACGTTATATTATAAGGTATTTTCAATGATAAACTACGATATATTAGAAGGTATTTTCAATGATACAGTGCATATTACGTTATATTATAAGGTATTTTCAATGATACACTGCATATTACGATATATTATAAGGTATTTTCAATGATACACTGCATATTACGCTATATTATAAGGTATTTTCAATGATACACTGCATATTACGATATATTATAAGGTATTTTCAATGATACACTGCATATTACGATATATTATAAGGTATTTTCAATGATACACTGCATATTACGATATATTATAAGGTATTTTCAATGATACACTGGATATTACGCTATATTATAAGGTATTTTCAATGATACACTGCATGTTACGCTATATTGTAAGGTATTTTCAATGATACACTGTATATTACGTTATATTATAAGGTATTTTCAATGATACAATGCATATTACGTTATATTATAAGGTATTTTCAATGATACACTGCATATTACGTTATATTACATGGTATTTTCTATGATACACTGCATATTACGTTATATTATAAGGTATTTTCAATGATACACTGCATATTACGTTATATTACATGGTATTTTCAATGATACACTGCATATTACGTTATATTATAAGGTATTGTCAATGATACACTGCATATTACGTTATATTATAAGGTATTTTCAATGATACACTGGATATTACGCTATATTATAAGGTATTTTCAATGATACACTGCATGTTACGCTATATTGTAAGGTATTTTCAATGATACACTGTATATTACGTTATATTATAAGGTATTTTCAATGATACAATGCATATTACGTTATATTATAAGGTATTTTCAATGATACACTGTATATTACGTTATATTACATGGTATTTTCTATGATACACTGCATATTACGTTATATTATAAGGTATTTTCAATGATACACTGCATATTACGTTATATTATAAGGTATTTTCAATGATAAACTACGATATATTAGAAGGTATTTTCAATGATACAGTGCATATTACGTTATATTATAAGGTATTTTCAATGACACACTGTATATTACGTTATATTACATGGTATTTTCAATGATACACTGCATATTACGTTATATTATAAGGTATTTTCAATGATACACTGGATATTACGCTATATTATAAGGTATTTTCAATGATACACTGCATGTTACGCTATATTGTAAGGTATTTTCAATGATACACTGTATATTACGTTATATTATAAGGTATTTTCAATGATACACTGCATATTACGTTATATTATAAGGTATTTTCAATGATACACTGCATATTACGTTATATTATAAGGTATTTTCAATGATACAATGCATATTACGTTATATTATAAGGTATTTTCAATGATACACTGTATATTACGTTATATTACATGGTATTTTCAATGATACACTGCATATTACGTTATATTATAAGGTATTTTCAATGATACACTGCATATTACGTTATATTATAAGGTATTTTCAATGATAAACTACGATATATTAGAAGGTATTTTCAATGATACAGTGCATATTACGTTATATTATAAGGTATTTTCAATGATACACTGCATATTACGCTATATTATAAGGTATTTTCAATGATACACTGCATGTTACGCTATATTATAAGGTATTTTCAATGATACACTGCATATTACGATATATTATAAGGTATTTTCAATGATACACTGCATATTACGATATATTATAAGGTATTTTCAATGATACACTGCATATTACGTTATATTATAAGGTATTTTCAATGATACACTGGATATTACGCTATATTATAAGGTATTTTCAATGATACACTGCATGTTACGCTATATTGTAAGGTATTTTCAATGATACACTGTATATTACGTTATATTATAAGGTATTTTCAATGATACAATGCATATTACGTTATATTATAAGGTATTTTCAATGATACACTGTATATTACGTTATATTACATGGTATTTTCTATGATACACTGCATATTACGTTATATTATAAGGTATTTTCAATGATACACTGCATATTACGTTATATTACATGGTATTTTCAATGATACACTGCATATTACGTTATATTATAAGGTATTTTCAATGATACACTGCATATTACGTTATATTATAAGGTATTTTCAATGATACACTGGATATTACGCTATATTATAAGGTATTTTCAATGATACACTGCATGTTACGTTATATTATAAGGTATTTTCAATGATACACTGTATATTACGTTATATTATAAGGTATTTTCAATGATACAATGCATATTACGTTATATTATAAGGTATTTTCAATGATACACTGTATATTACGTTATATTACATGGTATTTTCTATGATACACTGCATATTACGTTATATTATAAGGTATTTTCAATGATACACTGCATATTACGTTATATTATAAGGTATTTTCAATGATAAACTACGATATATTAGAAGGTATTTTCAATGATACAGTGCATATTACGTTATATTATAAGGTATTTTCAATGACACACTGTATATTACGTTATATTACATGGTATTTTCAATGATACACTGCATATTACGTTATATTATAAGGTATTTTCAATGATACACTGGATATTACGCTATATTATAAGGTATTTTCAATGATACACTGCATGTTACGCTATATTGTAAGGTATTTTCAATGATACACTGTATATTACGTTATATTATAAGGTATTTTCAATGATACAATGCATATTACGTTATATTATAAGGTATTTTCAATGATACACTGTATATTACGTTATATTACATGGTATTTTCTATGATACACTGCATATTACGTTATATTATAAGGTATTTTCAATGATACACTGCATATTACGTTATATTACATGGTATTTTCTATGATACACTGCATATTACGTTATATTATAAGGTATTTCCAATGATACACTGCATATTACGTTATATTATAAGGTATTTTCATTGATACACTGTATATTACGTTATATTATAAGGTATTTTCAATGATAGACTGCATATTACGTTATATTATAAGGTATTTTCAATGATAAACTACGATATATTAGAAGGTATTTTCAATGACACACTGTATATTACGTTATATTACATGGTATTTTCAATGATACACTGCATATTACGTTATATTATAAGGTATTTTCAATGATACACTGCATACTACGATATATTATATGGTATTTTCAATGATACACTGCATATTACGTTATATTATAAGGTATTTTCAATGATACACTGCATATTACGTTATATTATAAGGTATTGTCAATGATACACTGCATATTACGTTATATTATAAGGTATTTTCAATGATACACTGGATATTACGCTATATTATAAGGTATTTTCAATGATACACTGCATGTTACGCTATATTGTAAGGTATTTTCAATGATACACTGTATATTACGTTATATTATAAGGTATTTTCAATGATACACTGCATATTACGTTATATTATAAGGTATTTTCAATGATACACTGTATATTACGTTATATTACATGGTATTTTCTATGATACACTGCATATTACGTTATATTATAAGGTATTTTCAATGATACACTGCATATTACGTTATATTATAAGGTATTTTCAATGATAAACTACGATATATTAGAAGGTATTTTCAATGATACAGTGCATATTACGTTATATTATAAGGTATTTTCAATGACACACTGTATATTACGTTATATTACATGGTATTTTCAATGATACACTGCATATTACGTTATATTATAAGGTATTTTCAATGATACACTATATATTACGTTATATTACATGGTATTTTCTATGATACACTGCATATTACGTTATATTATAAGGTATTTTCAATGATACACTGCATATTACGTTATATTATAAGGTATTTTCAATGATAAACTACGATATATTAGAAGGTATTTTCAATGATACAGTGCATATTACGTTATATTATAAGGTATTTTCAATGACACACTGTATATTACGTTATATTACATGGTATTTTCAATGATGCACTGCATATTACGTTATATTATAAGGTATTTTCAATGATACACTGGATATTACGCTATATTATAAGGTATTTTCAATGATACACTGCATGTTACGCTATATTGTAAGGTATTTTCAATGATACACTGTATATTACGTTATATTATAAGGTATTTTCAATGATACAATGCATACTACGTTATATTATAAGGTATTTTCAATGATACACTGTATATTACGTTATATTACATGGTATTTTCTATGATACACTGCATATTACGTTATATTATAAGGTATTTTCAATGATACACTGCATATTACGTTATATTAAATGGTATTTTCTATGATACACTGCATATTACGTTATATTATAAGGTATTTCCAATGATACACTGCATATTACGTTATATTATAAGGTATTTTCATTGATACACTGTATATTACGTTATATTATAAGGTATTTTCAATGATAGACTGCATATTACGTTATATTATAAGGTATTTTCAATGATAAACTACGATATATTAGAAGGTATTTTCAATGATACACTGCATATTACATTATATTATAAGGTATTTTCAATGACACACTGTATATTACGTTATATTACATGGTATTTTCAATGATACACTGCATATTACGTTATATTATAAGGTATTGTCAATGATACACTGCATATTACGTTATATTATAAGGTATTTTCAATGATACAATGCATATTACGTTATATTATAAGGTATTTTCAATGATACACTGTATATTACGTTATATTACATGGTATTTTCTATGATACACTGCATATTACGTTATATTATAAGGTATTTTCAATGATACACTGCATATTACGTTATATTATAAGGTATTTTCAATGATAAACTACGATATATTAGAAGGTATTTTCAATGACACAGTGCATATTACGTTATATTATAAGGTATTTTCAATGACACACTGTATATTACGTTATATTACATGGTATTTTCAATGATACACTGCATATTACGTTATATTATAAGGTATTTTCAATGATACACTGCATATTACGATATATTATATGGTATTTTCAATGATACACTGCATATTACGTTATATTATAAGGTATTTTCAATGATACACTGCATATTACGTTATATTATAAGGTATTGTCAATGATACACTGCATATTACGTTATATTATAAGGTATTTTCAATGATACACTGGATATTACGCTATATTATAAGGTATTTTCAATGATACACTGCATGTTACGCTATATTGTAAGGTATTTTCAATGATACACTGTATATTACGTTATATTATAAGGTATTTTCAATGATACAATGCATATTACGTTATATTATAAGGTATTTTCAATGATACACTGTATATTACGTTATATTACATGGTATTTTCTATGATACACTGCATATTACGTTATATTATAAGGTATTTTCAATGATACACTGCATATTACGTTATATTATAAGGTATTTTCAATGATAAACTACGATATATTAGAAGGTATTTTCAATGATACAGTGCATATTACGTTATATTATAAGGTATTTTCAATGACACACTGTATATTACGTTATATTACATGGTATTTTCAATGATACACTGCATATTACGTTATATTATAAGGTATTTTCAATGATACACTGGATATTACGCTATATTATAAGGTATTTTCAATGATACACTGCATGTTACGCTATATTGTAAGGTATTTTCAATGATACACTGTATATTACGTTATATTATAAGGTATTTTCAATGATACAATGCATATTACGTTATATTATAAGGTATTTTCGATGATACACTGTATATTACGTTATATTACATGGTATTTTCTATGATACACTGCATATTACGTTATATTATAAGGTATTTTCAATGATACACTGCATATTACGTTATATTATAAGGTATTTTCATTGATACACTGCATATTACGTTATATTATAAGGTATTTTCAATGATACACTGCATATTACGTTATATTATAAGGTATTTTCAATGATACACTGCATATTACGTTATATTATAAGGTATTTTCAATGATACACTATATATTACGTTATATTACATGGTATTTTCTATGATACACTGCATATTACGTTATATTATAAGGTATTTTCAATGATACACTGCATATTACGTTATATTATAAGGTATTTTCAATGATAAACTACGATATATTAGAAGGTATTTTCAATGATACAGTGCATATTACGTTATATTATAAGGTATTTTCAATGACACACTGTATATTACGTTATATTACATGGTATTTTCAATGATACACTGCATATTACGTTATATTATAAGGTATTTTCAATGATACACTGGATATTACGCTATATTATAAGGTATTTTCAATGATACACTGCATGTTACGCTATATTGTAAGGTATTTTCAATGATACACTGTATATTACGTTATATTATAAGGTATTTTCAATGATACAATGCATACTACGTTATATTATAAGGTATTTTCAATGATACACTGTATATTACGTTATATTACATGGTATTTTCTATGATACACTGCATATTACGTTATATTATAAGGTATTTTCAATGATACACTGCATATTACGTTATATTACATGGTATTTTCTATGATACACTGCATATTACGTTATATTATAAGGTATTTCCAATGATACACTGCATATTACGTTATATTATAAGGTATTTTCATTGATACACTGTATATTACGTTATATTATAAGGTATTTTCAATGATAGACTGCATATTACGTTATATTATAAGGTATTTTCAATGATAAACTACGATATATTAGAAGGTATTTTCAATGATACACTGCATATTACATTATATTATAAGGTATTTTCAATGACACACTGTATATTACGTTATATTACATGGTATTTTCAATGATACACTGCATATTACGTTATATTATAAGGTATTGTCAATGATACACTGCATATTACGTTATATTATAAGGTATTTTCAATGATACAATGCATATTACGTTATATTATAAGGTATTTTCAATGATACACTGTATATTACGTTATATTACATGGTATTTTCTATGATACACTGCATATTACGTTATATTATAAGGTATTTTCAATGATACACTGCATATTACGTTATATTATAAGGTATTTTCAATGATAAACTACGATATATTAGAAGGTATTTTCAATGATACAGTGCATATTACGTTATATTATAAGGTATTTTCAATGACACACTGTATATTACGTTATATTACATGGTATTTTCAATGATACACTGCATATTACGTTATATTATAAGGTATTTTCAATGATACACTGCATATTACGATATATTATATGGTATTTTCAATGATACACTGCATATTACGTTATATTATAAGGTATTTTCAATGATACACTGCATATTACGTTATATTATAAGGTATTGTCAATGATACACTGCATATTACGTTATATTATAAGGTATTTTCAATGATACACTGGATATTACGCTATATTATAAGGTATTTTCAATGATACACTGCATGTTACGCTATATTGTAAGGTATTTTCAATGATACACTGTATATTACGTTATATTATAAGGTATTTTCAATGATACAATGCATATTACGTTATATTATAAGGTATTTTCAATGATACACTGTATATTACGTTATATTACATGGTATTTTCTATGATACACTGCATGTTACGCTATATTGTAAGGTATTTTCAATGATACACTGTATATTACGTTATATTATAAGGTATTTTCAATGATACAATGCATATTACGTTATATTATAAGGTATTTTCGATGATACACTGTATATTACGTTATATTACATGGTATTTTCTATGATACACTGCATATTACGTTATATTATAAGGTATTTTCAATGATACACTGCATATTACGTTATATTATAAGGTATTTTCATTGATACACTGCATATTACGTTATATTATAAGGTATTTTCAATGATACACTGCATATTACGTTATATTATAAGGTATTTTCAATGATACACTGCATATTACGTTATATTATAAGGTATTTTCAATGATACAATGCATATTACGTTATATTATAAGGTATTTTCAATGATACACTGTATATTACGTTATATTACATGGTATTTTCTATGATACACTGCATATTACGTTATATTATAAGGTATTTCCAATGATACACTGCATATTACGTTATATTATAAGGTATTTTCAATGATAAACTACGATATATTAGAAGGTATTTTCAATGATACACTGCATATTACATTATATTATAAGGTATTTTCAATGACACACTGTATATTACGTTATATTACATGGTATTTTCAATGATACACTGCATATTACGTTATATTATAAGGTAGTGTCAATGATACACTGCATATTACGTTATATTATAAGGTATTTTCAATGATACAATGCATATTACGTTATATTATAAGGTATTTTCAATGATACACTGTATATTACGTTATATTACATGGTATTTTCTATGATACACTGCATATTACGTTATATTATAAGGTATTTTCAATGATACACTGCATATTACGTTATATTATAAGGTATTTTCAATGATAAACTACGATATATTAGAAGGTATTTTCAATGATACAGTGCATATTACGTTATATTATAAGGTATTTTCAATGATACACTGCATATTACGTTATATTATAAGGTATTTTCAATGATAAACTACGATATATTAGAAGGTATTTTCAATGATACAGTGCATATTACGTTATATTATAAGGTATTTTCAATGACACACTGTATATTACGTTATATTACATGGTATTTTCAATGATACACTGCATATTACGTTATATTATAAGGTATTTTCAATGATACACTGCATATTACGATATATTATATGGTATTTTCAATGATACACTGCATATTACGTTATATTATAAGGTATTTTCAATGACACACTGTATATTACGTTATATTACATGGTATTTTCAATGATACACTGCATATTACGTTATATTATAAGGTATTTTCAATGATACACTGGATATTACGCTATATTATAAGGTATTTTCAATGATACACTGCATGTTACTCTATATTGTAAGGTATTTTCAATGATACACTGTATATTACGTTATATTATAAGGTATTTTCAATGATACAATGCATACTACGTTATATTATAAGGTATTTTCAATGATACACTGTATATTACGTTATATTACATGGTATTTTCTATGATACACTGCATATTACGTTATATTATAAGGTATTTTCAATGATACACTGCATATTACGTTATATTACATGGTATTTTCTATGATACACTGCATATTACGTTATATTATAAGGTATTTCCAATGATACACTGCATATTACGTTATATTATAAGGTATTTTCATTGATACACTGTATATTACGTTATATTATAAGGTATTTTCAATGATAGACTGCATATTACGTTATATTATAAGGTATTTTCAATGATAAACTACGATATATTAGAAGGTATTTTCAATGATACACGGTATATTACGTTATATTATAAGGTATTTTGAATGATAAACTACGATATATTATAAGATATTTTCAATGATACAATGCATATTACGTCATATTATATGGTATCGCCAATGATACACTGCATATTACGATATATTGTAAGGTATTTTCAATGATACATTGCATATTACGTTATATAATAAGGTATTTTCAATGATACACTGCATATTACGTTATATTATAACGTATTTTCAATGATATACTGCATATTACGTTATATTATAAGGTATTTTCAATGATACACTGCATATTACGTTATATTATAAGGTATTTTCAATGATAAACTACGATATATTAGAAGGTATTTTCAATGATACAGTGCATATTACGTTATATTATAAGGTATTTTCAATGACACACTGTATATTACGTTATATTACATGGTATTTTCAATGATACACTGCATATTACGTTATATTATAAGGTATTTTCAATGATACACTGGATATTACGCTATATTATAAGGTATTTTCAATGATACACTGCATGTTACTCTATATTGTAAGGTATTTTCAATGATACACTGTATATTACGTTATATTATAAGGTATTTTCAATGATACACTGCATATTACGTTATATTATAAGGTATTTTCAATGATACACTGTATATTACGTTATATTACATGGTATTTTCTATGATACACTGCATATTACGTTATATTATAAGGTATTTTCAATGATACACTGCATATTACGTTATATTACATGGTATTTTCTATGATACACTGCATATTACGTTATATTATAAGGTATTTCCAATGATACACTGCATATTACGTTATATTATAAGGTATTTTCATTGATACACTGTATATTACGTTATATTATAAGGTATTTTCAATGATAGACTGCATATTACGTTATATTATAATGTATTTTCAATGATAAACTACGATATATTAGAAGGTATTTTCAATGATACACTGCATATTACGTTATATTATAAGGTATTTTCAATGATACAATGCATATTACGTTATATTATAAGGTATTTTCAATGATACACTGTATATTACGTTATATTACATGGTATTTTCTATGATACACTGCATATTACGTTATATTATAAGGTATTTTCAATGATACACTGCATATTACGTTATATTATAAGGTATTTTCAATGATAAACTACGATATATTAGAAGGTATTTTCAATGATACAGTGCATATTACGTTATATTATAAGGTATTTTCAATGACACACTGTATATTACGTTATATTACATGGTATTTTCAATGATACACTGCATATTACGTTATATTATAAGGTATTTTCAATGATACACTGCATATTACGATATATTATATGGTATTTTCAATGATACACTGCATATTACGTTATATTATAAGGTATTTTCAATGATACACTGCATATTACGTTATATTATAAGGTATTGTCAATGATACACTGCATATTACGTTATATTATAAGGTATTTTCAATGATACACTGGATATTACGCTATATTATAAGGTATTTTCAATGATACACTGCATGTTACGCTATATTGTAAGGTATTTTCAATGATACACTGTATATTACGTTATATTATAAGGTATTTTCAATGATACAATGCATATTACGTTATATTATAAGGTATTTTCAATGATACACTGTATATTACGTTATATTACATGGTATTTTCTATGATACACTGCATATTACGTTATATTATAAGGTATTTTCAATGATACACTGCATGTTACGCTATATTATAAGGTATTTTCGATGATACACTGTATATTACGTTATATTACATGGTATTTTCTATGATACACTGCATATTACGTTATATTATAAGGTATTTTCAATGATACACTGCATATTACGTTATATTATAAGGTATTTTCATTGATACACTGCATATTACGTTATATTATAAGGTATTTTCAATGATACACTGCATATTACGTTATATTATAAGGTATTTTCAATGATACACTGCATATTACGTTATATTATAAGGTATTTTCAATGATACACTATATATTACGTTATATAACATTTTATTTTCTATGATACACTGCATATTACGCTATATTGTAAGGTATTTTCAATGATACACTGTATATTACGTTATATTATAAGGTATTTTCAATGATAGACTGCATATTACGTTATATTATAAGGTATTTTCAATGATAAACTACGATATATTAGAAGGTATTTTCAATGATACAATGCATATTACGTTATATTATAAGGTATTTTCAATGATACACTGTATATTACGTTATATTACATGGTATTTTCTATGATACACTGCATATTACGTTATATTATAAGGTATTTTCAATGATACACTGCATATTACGTTATATTATAAGGTATTTTCAATGATAAACTACGATATATTAGAAGGTATTTTCAATAATACAGTGCATATTACGTTATATTATAAGGTATTTTCAATGACACACTGTATATTACGTTATATTACATGGTATTTTCAATGATACACTGCATATTACGTTATATTATAAGGTATTTCCAATGATACACTGGATATTACGCTATATTATAAGGTATTTTCAATGATACACTGCATGTTACGCTATATTGTAAGGTATTTTCAATGATACACTGTATATTACGTTATATTATAAGGTATTTTCAATGATACAATGCATATTACGTTATATTATAAGGTATTTTCAATGATACACTGTATATTACGTTATATTACATGGTATTTTCTATGATACACTGCATATTACGTTATATTATAAGGTATTTTCAATGATACACTGCATATTACGTTATATTACATGGTATTTTCTATGATACACTGCATATTACGTTATATTATAAGGTATTTCCAATGATACACTGCATATTACGTTATATTATAAGGTATTTTCATTGATACACTGTATATTACGTTATATTATAAGGTATTTTCAATGATAGACTGCATATTACGTTATATTATAAGGTATTTTCAATGATAAACTACGATATATTAGAAGGTATTTTCAATGATACACTGCATATTACATTATATTATAAGGTATTTTCAATGACACACTGTATATTACGTTATATTACATGGTATTTTCAATGATACACTGCATATTACGTTATATTATAAGGTATTTTCAATGATACACTGGATATTACGCTATATTATAAGGTATTTTCAATGATACACTGCATGTTACGCTATATTGTAAGGTATTTTCAATGATACACTGTATATTACGTTATATTATAAGGTATTTTCAATGATACAATGCATATTACGTTATATTATAAGGTATTTTCAATGATACACTGTATATTACGTTATATTACATGGTATTTTCTATGATACACTGCATATTACGTTATATTATAAGGTATTTTCAATGATACACTGCATATTACGTTATATTATAAGGTATTTTCAATGATAAACTACGATATATTAGAAGGTATTTTCAATGATACAGTGCATATTACGTTATATTATAAGGTATTTTCAATGACACACTGTATATTACGTTATATTACATGGTATTTTCAATGATACACTGCATATTACGTTATATTATAAGGTATTTTCAATGATACACTATATATTACGTTATATTACATGGTATTTTCTATGATACACTGCATATTACGTTATATTATAAGGTATTTTCAATGATACACTGCATATTACGTTATATTATAAGGTATTTTCAATGATAAACTACGATATATTAGAAGGTATTTTCAATGATACAGTGCATATTACGTTATATTATAAGGTATTTTCAATGACACACTGTATATTACGTTATATTACATGGTATTTTCAATGATGCACTGCATATTACGTTATATTATAAGGTATTTTCAATGATACACTGGATATTACGCTATATTATAAGGTATTTTCAATGATACACTGCATGTTACGCTATATTGTAAGGTATTTTCAATGATACACTGTATATTACGTTATATTATAAGGTATTTTCAATGATACAATGCATACTACGTTATATTATAAGGTATTTTCAATGATACACTGTATATTACGTTATATTACATGGTATTTTCTATGATACACTGCATATTACGTTATATTATAAGGTATTTTCAATGATACACTGCATATTACGTTATATTACATGGTATTTTCTATGATACACTGCATATTACGTTATATTATAAGGTATTTCCAATGATACACTGCATATTACGTTATATTATAAGGTATTTTCATTGATACACTGTATATTACGTTATATTATAAGGTATTTTCAATGATAGACTGCATATTACGTTATATTATAAGGTATTTTCAATGATAAACTACGATATATTAGAAGGTATTTTCAATGATACACTGCATATTACATTATATTATAAGGTATTTTCAATGACACACTGTATATTACGTTATATTACATGGTATTTTCAATGATACACTGCATATTACGTTATATTATAAGGTATTGTCAATGATACACTGCATATTACGTTATATTATAAGGTATTTTCAATGATACAATGCATATTACGTTATATTATAAGGTATTTTCAATGATACACTGTATATTACGTTATATTACATGGTATTTTCTATGATACACTGCATATTACGTTATATTATAAGGTATTTTCAATGATACACTGCATATTACGTTATATTATAAGGTATTTTCAATGATAAACTACGATATATTAGAAGGTATTTTCAATGACACAGTGCATATTACGTTATATTATAAGGTATTTTCAATGACACACTGTATATTACGTTATATTACATGGTATTTTCAATGATACACTGCATATTACGTTATATTATAAGGTATTTTCAATGATACACTGCATATTACGTTATATTATATGGTATTTTCAATGATACACTG